>JACEGR010006697.1:0-57892 GCA_014170235.1 Listronotus bonariensis
AGAAAATCTTTAGCCAGTTAAATCAAGGCAACAGTATGATCGGGAGTATGGCATATTTGGTATTTGGAAAGATGCGAACGCAATTCTTCAAATAGCCGAAACCGTTTTAATGGCATATTTTCAGGAACTGGTAAGTTATTGATTTTATTAACACGCTTTTATTAGCTTGGGTTGTAACTATCTATCTATCTATCTATCTATGTAACGGAATCTTTGAGCCTAATTTTTACCAACTTCCAGCGATTCAATTTCTTTGAAACTTTGCACAAGTATCAAGGACCGATGACAATGCAATAATTTAAAAACAGTATCCCGTTATCCTGATTAGCACCGCCAGGATAAATAAATTCCTTTTTTTTTGAATTATGGCGAATGCGCAAGGGCAATTGATGCATAACTTGCTGCGTTTTTAATTGACTATACGTCTCTTGACAAAATGGCGAAGGAATTTTTAGTGAATAAACTGGAGCATTTATTTTTAAAAAACTAATTGATATATCGAACCAAAATATGAAAAAGAAATAATAGTTTAAAAAACTAAAAAACACGCTTTTATATGCAACCGAACTAAAAATTAGAAAATAATTTTTCATTACAAAGAGTTTGTCACTTCAGAATAAAAGCGTGGGTGCTTAATATATTAAATGTTATAATTATTCTATTTGCAAATATCTATGAGGGAAAAGTTATGAAAAATAGTAAAATGCACACGCTTTTTACTCTGAAGTGACACTCTTTGTAATGAAAAATTATTTTCTAATTTTTAGTTCGGTTGCATATAAAAGCGTGTTTTTTTAGTTTTTTTAAACTATTATTTATTTTTAATACATATGTTTGTATAAACTTGATCTTTATTGTAAGAGTAATAAATGGATAAGCAATAAAATTTCCATATTAGCGCATTAGGTCATTATATAAGCGGGCATTATTATAATGCCCGTTTATAATGCCCTAGGTGTGATAGCAGGTATTATTGCTACCATAACATATTCCGTTTCTAAGGTATTACAGATCAATAATAGATGGGTAAAACATGAAAGTCCGTTATAATTCGGATTTGATCGTTATGTTTTTATATATTATATAACTATATTGTATTTTATTGGTATGGGATTTTTTATGAAACAATAATACGAAAATATTGTAATATCCACATACTAAAATAAAACTTGGTAATTGCACACTTTTATAAAACCCTTCGTAAACCTTAAGTTTAAATATTGCTTTAAAGACCGTAATTAAATTTTCAGCACGAAAATAATTTGCCAGGCGCCGCGCCGCTTACACAAATCTGAATTTAAAAGTCATTATTTTTGTCTGTTTTACTTACTGAATTATCTTAATTTGTATTATTAATAGGCTATAATAAAGATTTTTTTGTAATTTTTGAATATTGCAGAAAGCTTAAGGTACCGTGTTTTCTTAATTAAAGTAAGGGACAATTAATTAACAAAAACTTAAAGGTTTAGCAATCGAGAACATATTTAAAGAGCGCCAAATTAAAATCAAAACTCAATTTTTGATGAAAACCCCTTTTAAGGGTATCCATCGATTTTCACTTCGTTTTATTCTTCGTGTTTGAAAAGTTTTTTAATTAAAACATATTTTGTTACAAATATACAGGGTGAGTTTTTGCTTGCGAAACAAGTACAGGGTGTCCCATTTTGGTTGTCCCTTATGGGAAACTTGGAAACCATAAGAGATATTAAAAATCCGATACCCCATCCTCGAGCTCTTTTTGGAGAAAACATTTATGGTAAAAACAGATCATCGCTATCGCGAAGCGTTTCAGAGATACAGGGTGATTCTCGATTTTTTCACTTTTTGAAAAGGTCCTGTAGCTTTGTTGTTATTACAGATACGAGAAAACTAATTGCACATTATAGAGACACTTTTTTCCGTAGAATCCAGTGGCGTAGCCAAAAATTTTTGAGCTGTCATTTTTGACATATGACCCAAACATGTTTTTTTTTTTATTAGGGACACCCTATAAATGATTAGGTAATTAAATTGCTTGTTTTTTTCTGATTAAAATAATATATCATAGTAGGTGGTTTTAATAAATTTTTTACGTCAAATATTGGAAAAATATGATTTTAAAGACGCATTGCGGCTTCTATCTGTTTTTAAATTGTTTTATATTTTTGTTTTAAAAGGAATCTGTCATCCCTAGCTCAGAAAACATTTACGTAGAAAAAATTAATTAATTAATTTTTTGTTTTTTTCTACGGAAATGTCTCCCGAGTTGAGCATTGGATTCTACGGAAAAAAGTGTCTATATAATGTGCAATTGGTTTTCTTGTATCTGTAATAACAACAAAGCTACAGGGCCTTTTCAAAAAGTGAAAAAATCGAGAATCACCCTGTATCTCTGAAACGCTTTGAGATAGCGATGATCTCTTTTACCATAAATGTTTTCTCCAAAAAAGAGCTCGAAAATGGGGTATCAGATTTTTAATATCTCTTATGGTTTCAAGTTTGTCATAAAGGACACCCAAAATGGGACACCTAGTACAGAGATCTCAGAAACCGCTGCAGCTATAAAGATGGTTAAATGAGAAAAAATTGTAGTTTTGGTGCTTAGTTTAAATAACTTTTGTTTCATCCGAATATGTTTTTATGGTCCACCGGCTTCATGGTCAGAAGAAATAGTCCCATATGGTATATTAGTCTAAGTGACGTAAAGTAATTCTGTATTCAATGCCTACGTTATAATATAAAAACAATGTAACATAATATGTAAAAACAAACTCGTCGACCATAGGTAATAAAAAGCATAGAAAATATTCGAGGTGGGATAGTATTTTTGTAGAAAATAATAAATTTATTGGGAACCTGACAAAGAATTGTTAAATTCATCATTAATATTGTCAGATGATTCGAATGATGAGTTGCTTGACGTGAATATTAATGAGTTCTTATTATAATTTTTATATTGACTTTTATTTTACTTACCCCCTCCCCCCGTTTAAGCTATTTTTAGCTTTAGCTTATTTGTCAAATCTAGTACATTCTAGTACTTTTTTTTCTGAAATCTAGTACTTTTATAAAAATCATTGTGGCAACTCTGGCGGAAGCTGTAAGCAAGGAGCCCTGATCTCGTTCTACTCGCGCTCTTTGCAGCGGTGAAATCTAGAGGAGTACGTAGCAAAATGGTGGAAGGGATTTATTGCACTAATCGCCTATGGTCGGTGGTTTGGTTTCCATTCCGGTATATTATTGCAGAAGCTGAATAAGTCTTTTTACTATATAAAAAGTTTAATTTGCCTAAAATATTTATTAAATATCTTTATTATGGAGTAGGTCAAATATTATTTTGTTTAAATTATTTTCAGGAAACAAAATAAATTATAAAAACTTGATATTGGTCGTAAACAGAAAAATTTAAAGTAAAGAAATAAAATTAAAAATATTATTATTTTTTTAAAGTTCTATTACATGAAAACAGCTTATTGACGACACTTTACATAAAAAGGTTTTTTGGAGGAAATTTACTTGTTAAAAGAATGTGTGTTGGTCGATTTCTTTAAATCAACCATTTGCAAGCCAAAAAGAACGTATGATACATTTTTTAAAAATAAGTTTGGATATTCTTCAAAATAAAATAAAATTAAAATGGGGTACCTACAACCCAGCAAACACTATTTGCCGGCAATGTACATTTTTCATATTGGCATTGATGGTAAAGCATTGGCAATTAGTGGCAATATTATGCCAACATCTTATACGCATTAAAAAGTCAACCCTAAATAAACACTTAATTGCCAATAAATTTTACATGCGGGCGAATTGTCGGCAAGCATATAAAAATGGCGGCATACTAATCCTGATTAAATAAAGCACGCGTTTTTGTTGCTGGCAAATAAATATTGGATTTTTGAAGGCAAACCTTCAACGCATATTCATACTTTTTAAACCATAATATTAACATTGGTATTTAACTAACATTAAAGCAATTTTTTTGATCTGTTTTATTTATAATGGCAGCTAAACAACATTATTTTATGTTTTTTTACATAATTTAAAGGAAATGGCCTTTTCATAACATTTTATTGTTAAAAATCATGCAAATAAAAATTAGGTCAAACAAAATGTTTATTATGTATTTTGGAGCGAATAAAAATAAAATGATGGTAAAATTAGCTACGTTAATTTCGACCGAAGGTGACCGCTTTGTGCATTTGTTTTCTACGTGGTTTTCTAGCTTTTTAGTTTCTTTTTTAAAGAAAAGAGTTTTTAATAGACATAATTAAATGTATTCATTACCTAATAAGTGTGTGTTGTGTGATTAATTGGTGATGGCTAGTCGAGAAGGCAAAATATTCAAGTAGACTGTTAGGAGCTGTAAACATTTCGTTTAAAACTTTATTAGAAGTTTTAAAGACGTGTTAATAAAAATATTATATATATTTAATAGTTTTTTGACATACCGATAGATGGCGTAATGGACAATAAACTACTACGTTTCTGCAATATCTTCGCTTTTTATCGTCTAAACCGTACCCATTAGACAAAAATAATCCGAGAGCGGTCTGCGGTAGGTGATCTCACTTAGCTTTGAAAGAAATATCTTCGGCTAGTGTAAAATCTGCATCTCCAAGTTGGACAGTGTTCCGAGAGATGCTACTTTGCATTGCAAGGAAATTGCATGCAGTAAGGAGTTTTTTCCTATTTTAATTTTCAAATAAAATATCGCATCATTTTAGCTTTAAAAAAAGTATATGCGACAATTTTCGTCAATAAGACGTCGGCTTGCTGCTTGGGAGTATCTGCATTTGCCCACTTTCGTGTACTTTTTGTTATCTTTTTGCCAATAACTTATTAATGATGGATGCCATCATCTTAAACGCATTTTTTTGCCAATAACTTATTAATGACGGATATGTCATCATTTTATCTGCAACACGTGGCCTAATAACGGCCAATTGCCCACTTTCGCGTCTTTTTGATACCTTTTTGCCAATGCCTTGCCATTAAAGAGTGTTGGCAATGCCAGTAAATATAATGTACAACGCCGGCAAAAAATGTTATATGGGAAAGCCTAAAAATATTTTTAAAGTATGATATGCATCGTTTTAAAAAATGTTTTCCTGCTGAAAAAATGCAGTTGCTATGCTGTGTTAACCGCTTAATATCGCAAAAAAAGAAGAAAAATAATAAGGCAATTAACAAAAAAGAACAGGCCACTTAGGGTAACTTAATGAGGCATAAATAATGTCCTAATTAGTACATAAAACACACAGGAAATGTCGTCCTGGTTTTGCTAAAAAATAAAACAGTTAATCACTATATAATTGGGTGAACTTAAAAGCCTAAGTATAAGTAATGTTCTTTCAAAAAAAAACGAGAAGTATATTTATCGGTATAACTGGAGCTGGAAATATACCTTATAAAAATTTGGGAACAGAGATATTTCAATTTTTGTGGCTAAAAACATAATATAAATAAATTTGTCTTCCCAGTGGCGCAGTGGACAGAGCTTTGATCTTCGAAGCCAGAGGTCGCCGGTTCGATTCCCAGCGGGGGTAGTAGCAGAGACAAGAATGAGACGAGCAACTAAATGTAAATAAATTATCCGAGAGAGAGATAGCTGCTGGGCCTTCCTTGTCTGTCTTCAAGGCAGGTAAACGCAGATGGCGCGTGAGTCGACTTTATCGTTTGCCCGCCAAATTCAAATTATATAGCTGTGCTATTTTTTGCCCTTAATGTTAGGTACTTGTTTTTGTTTCCTATTAATATAAAATATTGGGGTTTAGTTCAATAATTACACACACCTTATTAAAAATGTAATTTATTTGGTTTTTATAAAGATTTTTTCTTACAGATAACCATGTCAATATTACCTTAAATTATCTGTTGAAAAGCACAAATTTAATATATACACTGTGATCACTAATAAAAGTCAATATTCAAAGTCCAATTAAGTGTAAAAACCACGAAACACAATAAATCACAGAAAATGTAAACAAACTGTCCAAACAAATCGGCCATTGAAAAATATCAAACACAAATATCGATTAACATTTCGGCGTGACTGCCTGCGGCAACGTTGTCAAGTTAAAAATATTCGATTCATGGTATATTTTCTTTCTCTTAATTAGATGTGAGCCAAAAAGGACATTAAAGTTTACATGCAGAAATTGTAAACAACTTGGCAACCAGGGCAAAGCGATGATTGCTCCATCTACGATAGCCTGCCATGATGAAAGACAAAGACATATTTATTGGAACTATGCGTTAAACCAGAAAGAGATAAATACAATGGACAAATTGTTAGGACCAGGTTACTCGTCTCATTCTTGTCTCTGGTAGTAGTTATTTAAAAATAACGACCGTGGTGGCACTACCGCGTTGTCTAAAGAGGTGCTGTGAAATGCATAACTGCATGTTTCAGTGCTTGGACAGCGTTGACGGAACAGGGGGAACGATGGGTTAAACATCTAGTAACCCGACACCCACGGTACTCTGATATTCAGGCATGTGCCTTCGTGGGATGTCAAAAAGAGAGAGATTAAACAAATATTATATACGAGGTTATCCGTTAAAGGTCTGAAAAAATGCTATCACGAACTACTTTGGCCAAAATACAACGACGTAGGTACCTAATTTTTTTCACGAATGCTGTTTTTTTTTATTCGTTAACATAAAGGTAAAGTACTCTCTTCTAGTAAACTACACAAAGTGTTAAAAAGCAGTAACGTTTTTTAACACTTCAAGCTTTTCACACTTTGAATTCGTTTTGTTTCACTGCCTACTACAAATGTAAACAGTGAACGCGACATCAACCTAAACCAAACGGTCAAGTTACCTTTGATCTCGTCATTAATTCTTTTAGGTTATGTGTCACTAGTATTAAAATTTGACAGTTTGCTAATAACTTTAATAGAAATTTTGAAAATTAATAGTAATATTGAATTTGGATGACTAAGAAATTAAAAGAGAATTTATACTTGTTTTTAGTATTATTTCTACAAAAAGTAAGTACACAAATTTTTTTAAAATAAATAATAAATGCATAGTTATGAAGAGGATAATTGTCTTTTAAAAGAATAAGGAGGCTATGATTTTTGTTGCAATATAATGGCTGTGCTGCAAAAATTAAAATTATTAAGTTTAGGTAAATAAAACATGTATAAAATGATATTTTGGAAAATTTTATACGGTCGTGGAAAAATATAGTGTATGTAACACATGCATAAAGTGTTTTTTTTTACTCATGGGATTACTGCACTCGCCTAACTGCTCGTGCTGTCAGAATTCCCATTCGTCAAAAAAGTATCACTTTTTATGCACTTGTTACATAATTTATTACTATTTTGCGCTGGTTTTTAATCCGGAAATGTGCTTAAATGCTTTCCATTCTGTTCTATGTTAAAATAATTTGTTTAAGGTTTTTTTTATTAGATAAAAAAATACCAAATATTTACATCTATATGTCAGCCACTAGTTCGATTACAAGCTGACGCCACAAGTACATCGAGATAAAGTGAAAAACATTTGAGCAATATTCTTTGTGATTAAACACCAGAGCAAAAATTTATTAAGTACCTGAGATAATAGCTTTGTTCGCGGGTTTGATTCTTTACCGGTGCTGGGACTATTCTGCATGCGCAGTGAAAAAGCAGCGTTCGCGGTAAGTAAAATCCCGAATTTTTAGTAACAGTTCTGTGTTCGCGGGTTACAATGGAATCAGTTCGTTACCGGTTCGTAACCTGATTAGCAGTCCTGGGATTTTGTTGGAACTAAAAGTTCAGTTCGGAATTTCATGCGCATTGTCGACATGGTCAGCTGTTTTCTGTTTTTGTGGTACAGAAATAAACCAGTTGTATTACAGTTTATTTGTTTCTGCCACTTTTTATGCGGGTTAATATACCTGTTGAATATTTTTTATATTTTTTGTGATTCTGAGCGTATATAAACAAAAGATTTTAATTGCATTCTGTAGGAATGTATGTAGGCAATAAAATAAATAAAGATTTAAATAAAAAATATAGACAATATTACAAGATTTTACCATTTCTTGTTGTTTGAATTTTATCTTTAGTTAAATACACATACTTATGTTAAAAACGAGAGGAGGCAGGAATACCTCGTCTTCCGCCGAGAGACCTCGAGTGGGCTTTAGACAGTATAACAATTTACCTTTTTGTTTGAATTTATTTTTTTTGTGTAGTATCCAATTTAACCATAAAAATCCTAACCAAAAGGCTAGGTTAGAATACATCCTCAGCTGTATAGAAAATCGTTCGCGGTAAATAAAAATTCCGAACTAATAAATAACTAGACATGCGCTTTAAAACTATTCTAAACCAGTTCGGTTCTGGTTCAGAATCGGTTTATTACTAGACCCGCGAACAAAGCTAATTGTTCAGTTGCATTATAAATGAATTTGTTTTATGCGCATGTTATTGTTTTGGTTAATAAATTTGGTAGTATTATTTTTAAATTGGGGCTTTTATATACATTTATTTTAAAAAGTACATTAGTATTGATTTAACCCTTGACCAAACTTACTTTTTTTAATTAAAACTTTGGAATATAAAATTAATAAAAAAACAATATATATTTTAAAGTAAAATTGTCAAATGAAAACTTCAAAATGTCGGCTGGGCGCCATCTTGGGGAAAAAATTAAATGGAAAAGGGGTCTTGTGACACATCATTTAAAAGCCCCTGACGAGTACTTTATAACCACGGAATATCAAAGTTAACACCTTTACCCTAATAGAAAATGGCGGTACTTTAAGAACTACCAAAACCTGATTTCAAATTGCAAATAAAGTTAGATGTACTTAATGTGGTATTTTTTTAGACTCTTTTAAAGATCTTTTTAATAGTGATACAATGTAACAGGGTGCTTTATAAAGAAATATATATATTTTTATACCCCGTATATGACTACCAATATTACCATTAAAAAGATCTTTAAATGAGCTTAAAAAATCTTTATGAGTTTCGGAAATATGGCCATTTAAATCAGGTATTTAGGTAATTTTTAAAGTACCGCCATTTTGAATAAGATAAAGGTATTTACTTTATATTCTACGGTTATAAAGTACTTGTCAGAAGCTTTAAAACGATTTATCACAAGACCCCTATTTCTTTAATTTTTTCCAAGATGGCAGCCCAGCCGCCATCTTGAAATTTTAATTTGCAAATTTTACTCCAAAATATAGTATTTATGCATCAATTTAATATCCCAAAGTTTTAATTTTTATCTGATCCGTTCAAAAATAAAAGTGGGAGGGACATTAAAGTAATGTATAAGGTGTTACGTTTTCTGGTAGGTATTCTGAATAGATGAGAGGGGCCAAATTTAAAACTGTCATGGTATTTGTGTTCAGTACTGTTTGGCAATTTATCGTAAAAAGACTTAGCCCCGGCACACAACCTCTAAAACTTGTTTAACCCTATTATGAAAATCTTCATTCTCCGAGAAATTTGTTTCGTGCGCTTCGGGCAACTTATGGTCCACGTAGTAATTGGCCTACTGAGCCGACCAATTTGAAGTCCAATTTCATTAGTGAATAATCCTTGACAAAATGAGATACTACATCCAGCACGTAGTGCAGGAAAATATAGCGGCAGTGGCTGCGAGTGTACGCGATGATCCTGACGAATCGATTTGGCGCTCCGGAAATTGGAGCTTAAGAACCGACCATGTTAGGCGCAGTTAAGGCCAACATTTGAAAATCACAATCTCTAAAAATAAATGTAAGATATAAACTGCTGCTCAATTCAACTGCAACTGGCAATCGTTCTGGTAAATTTTAAATCCCTATTACTCTTAAACAAATGCAACAGCAAAGTGCAGGCTTCTGGGACCGTTCCAGTGGGACAGGAACTTTTTTGGAAAAAATGGCCATTTCACTTTGTGTACCTTTCTCTTGTTTTTATTCTACAGGGTGTAATACAAAAAAAGTCCGATTTTTACAAAAATCCTTCACATTCTTACAAAAATAGTTTTTACCTTTACCAGTAGAACATTTTTGAAAACAGTTTGTGATTTTGATATCTGCCACTTTCATCGTCTATAATTTTTTTCAAAATTGATTTTTCATATTAGTAATTCCTGTATTTAACAAACATTATGACAATTTTTTATTACCTTAAATGCAATATAAGTACCTTTAACCGTATTAGAATTCATTTCAAAAAATGCAATGTAACTAAATTATTTTTTTGATAAAATTTCACCCTGCTTCAGTGAGCAATCACTCGTATTTAAGATAAATTAAAGCCATAATTTTGTGAAACTACGACAGGCTGACGCTACTTTTTAAAAGTCAGCGGCGGGTGATATAATTTCTTTCTGAATGCTTGCCAGACATTGCTCTGTAATTCGGTTTATTTCTTATAGCATTTGTCGATTAGTTTAGAACAATGTTAACATTTATCTAGTACTTTTGCAGTATAGGCGCTCTCGAAAATGAGTTTATTATCTGTACTTTTTTAAATAAAAGCAAATATTTATCTTTATGAAGAAAAGTTTCCTAGTCGAACTCATGTTTCGACGTGTCCTAACTTGAGATACAGGTGTGAAACTCAAAAATATATACCTTTTGCACAACTGTGATACATCAAAATTTTTACTAAAATTCTTATACATACACTGAAAGCGTAATAGATTAGTTACTTTTGCAAAGTTTTGTCTTCAGTATTTGATGGGATTTAAATAAAATATTTTTTTAAAAGATTATCATATACCCACTGCTTTTGAAACAAAATATTTCTACACTTATTTATTTTTTACAAATTTGATATTACGTTATTCTTTGAAATATAAAGGTAGCATACCAAATTGTCAGTCAAAAGAATAACGTAATATTAAATTTGCTTAAAAGTAATGGAAAATTGCAAGAATACTCTTGTTTCAAAAAAGCAGGAGTACTATGATTTTCTTTAAAAATATTTGAAATTATAAATCCTGCTCGAACGCCACTGAAATCAAAATAGATAAGTATTTTGCCAAAAATGCCCTGATATAAGTGGCTTGTAGTACTGGAAATTTTATTAAGAACTTTGGCAGAAGTGTAATCACGGGTGTGCTAAAAGACAGTATATGTGCTAAGGTTCACACCCTATCTCTGAAAGTTAGGACAGTCCAGAACATAAGTTTATTTGAACTTTCTTCGTAAATCATCTAGATTCACACCCTGCTTTTATTTAAAAAATACAATGTAGAAAGCTTTACTTTTGAAACACCTGTATATTTTTTTCAAATGCCAAGATTTCAAAAATGTTAACGTTTGTTCTAAGCTAATCGAAAATGCCTTAAAATAAACCGAATTACAAATTATTACTTCCATGCAATAATCCTCTGGCAAGTAAAAAGAGCATTCAGAAAGAAAATTATATCTACGCCACTGATGACTTTCTTAAAAAAAGTAAAAACCGTCCCGAGATAAATGTTCGTAGTTTCTAAAATTGTATAGAAGCAATTTAAATCTTAAATACAGACATGTGGTGCTCACTGAAACTTTGGGAACTGAAATTTAATCGAAATACAATTTAGTTACATTTGCACGCTACTGACGCGTTAATAATTTTTAGAAATAAAATTCTAATCAGTTTGTAAAGGGCACTTATTACGGTTAAAAATTATCTAAAAAAATTAATCGCTGTGATGAACTGTTAAATACAGGGAGTACAATATGAAAAAAATCAATTTTGAAAAAAAATTATAGATGAAAAGTGAGCGGAGATATCAAAAATCCCGACAAGCCTGTTTTGCAAAATGGTCTACTGAATAACACTATATAATTAAGAATAAAAACTATTTTTTTGTAGAATGTCGCTCTTGAAAAGTTTTGTAAAAATCGGACCTTTGTACTACACCCTGTAGAACTAAAAACGAGAAAATTTACACAAAGTAAATGACCATTTTTCCACAAAGTTATCCTACAACAGTGAAGGCCAGTTTTTGCTATTGCATTTATTTAAGAGTAATAAGGATTTGACATCTACCAAAAAATTTCCAGTTGCAGCTGAATTGAGCGGCAGTTCAGTTCTTCCGTATGATAATAAATATTACTTAATAAAGTTTTTTAGTACCTCCTAAATAAATAACCCATTATATTGTTATAATCGTAAAAAACATTGATTTTTTTAAATCCTTAGAGAGGGGTGTCCCACTCAAAAAAAATATAAGTTTGCATTATATCTCAAACATTAAAATATTATATTTATGGTGAGTGCACACTGGACTAATCGTAAAAATCTATAAAACTTTTGAGCACCTTCATGGAGTTGAAACGCAGTAGCAAATACGAACAGTATCACCTTTATTTACCTCTTTAAACCCTACGTGAGTTTGGTGCTGCAGTCTGGGAGGAATTTAAAAGCATGCAAATGCATAAGCGGTTTGTGAATTCCTACTGCGTGTCAGCGCCTTCATGGAGTTGAAACGCAATAGCAAATACGAACAGTATCACCGCCCTTTACCACTCTAAACCATACGTAAATTTTGTGCTACAGTTTGATAGAAAGTTAAAAGCATGCAAACGCATAATTTTATTACGAATGAAATTTAACCTGGTAACAAAAGGTCTGTGCCCAAAAGCATTACAAATCAGTCAAAGTGAATCAAACAGCTCAAATACAGTGAGATAATTAATACATAACCATTTTTAGAAAAAGTCATAGTTTATGAGTTCTTTTTGGGAATTTTGTTATTACATATTCGGTTTCATTTAAAAGACAATTTTATTTTTAAAAATATTAAAATTAAACTTTTAGTTCTCTAATTGTACATTTTTATTGGTTAGCTATTAAGCTATTATTTTTTTATTTGTTTTGTCTTTTGACTATGGTTATACAGCAAGTATTTATTATATTTATTATTTATTAAGCTAATAAATATTTTAACTTTTAATTTAAATTTGATACGAGGTATTACAAAATGATGTTAGCAAAGCCAAAAAATCTGACAAAACATTATACAGTGCTTGTCTAAATTCAGGACCTCATCTCCTAACTTTTGAATTGTTTGGTATTTTTTCATAAAAATTTGAGGACTTTAGTGAGACAACATAAACCAAATTTTAGACAGGAAATGACAGATATAAATGTCAAACTCACAGCTGGGCGCCATTTTAAAAAGAAAAATTAAATGGAAAAAGTCATACTGTAAACTTTTTATTTAAAAACAAACATTGACACACTACTTTTAGGTTATAAACCGTTTAAAATTCACATAAAACTAAAAGAAAACAACCGTATGATTCAATTAAATGCAATAAGGCGGTAAAGTAAAAGATTTAAGGCGGGGGCGAAGCGTCTCCTGTTGCCATGCAGTATGAATTCCAAATATAAAAACAAATTTGCTTGTACTTAAAACATCCCAGGTTACAACATGCGTAGCAATTATAGGGCTGATTTCTGCGTTCTACTTTATGAATTCCTACGCAATATTTGTGCTGGCGCGTAGTAGTATTTTTACAGTGTTCTAAAATAAAAACTCCCATTAAATCCTCCTGCATTTCAGCACGGTAGGTGTTGTAGCGTAATAGGAATTCATAAAACGCGTCTGGAACGACTGGGTCGATTTTCAAACACGAAGTGGCGTTGGGTAAAGTATTAAAGGTCCTTTAGAACTTTTTTTATCTCTCACTTATCGCTACTTATATTTTTGCAATATTCCTAAGTTTTAAATTCTGTTAATGTTCAAAATGTTACAAACAAGCAAAGAACACCAAAAGGCAAAGCATATTTTTCATAATAACTTCTTAAAAGCTATTTTGTAAAGATAAGTTAATATAACACAAAAGGAGGATTTGATTTTCGTGCGATAATATAATTTTTAAACACTTTATGAAAAACGGAAGCAAAAATACGAAAATACAGCTTAAAAATTTTAAATTTAAGTAGGAACGATTTATTCTAGAAGGCGTAGGTTCTTCTTTTACCTAAGGACTAACCTAAGGAATAATATTTGGCAGGTACGAGTCAACAAATAATTTTAACCACATACAACTAAGGAGATGTCGTGTGACCAGCAGTTAGATAATTCAAATTCGTTTGCAACACTGTTAAAAAGACCTCATCGGCATAATTTTTAACCAGTATGTCCATGACAATTGCTGGTCAAGTTTTTCTTGTTGTGGTGGCAGTTAAAAAATACAAGAAGAATTAGTCTACAATTTGTACTAGAGTGTGTTTGGTGGTTGTCATCATAGATTCCGTAAACAATTTTGCCCTGAAGCTTCGTTTTATCTCTCACTTATCGCTAGTTATATTTTGCAATATTCTTAAGTTTTAAATTCGGTAAAGTTTAAAATGTTACAAACAAGCAAAGAACACAAAAGGCAAAGCACATTTTTCATAATAACTTCTTAAAAGCTATTTTGTAAAGATAAGTTAATATAACACAAAAGGAGGATTTGATTTTCGTGCAATAATATAATTTTAAACATTTTATGAAAAACGGAAGCTAAAATAAGAAAATACAGCTTAAAAATTTTAAATCTAAGTAGCTGCTATTTATTTTACAAGGCGTAGGTTTTTCTTTTACCTAACAAATAATATCTTTGCAGGTACGAGTCAACAAAATAAATTTAACCACATACAACTAAAGAGATGTCGCGAGTCCTCTGGCGTTAGATAATTCAAATTAAGCTTGCAACACTGTTAAAAATCCTCATCGGCATAATTTTCAACCAGTATAAAGAGTCCATGATCATTGTTGGTCAAGTTTTTCTCGTTGTTGTGGCAGTTAAAAATACAAGAAGAATTACATAAATTTTTTGGCCACTGTCCGTGTAGCAAGTGTTATAAATAGCTTGATGCATTGGACAAAAGGCCTAGATAAAATTGCTGTGTTACTGCTTACTGTTTAGAGCTAATGCCTGCATAGTAAAGGTTGTACCGTGCCTGCATAGCACAGGCAGTAGTGTCAAAGCCTACCTAATGCAGCATTTATCTACCTATCCTGTTAAAATAACTTGGCAGATAAGGGGTACAAAAGATCAACATACCTTTCGGTCTGGTCGAAGTACATGGAGAGTCTATTTGTTTCCTTTACGAGCTGATGGATTCTCCACCCTTTAGGTCACATACACATACATACATAAATGTTAGGCGAAGAACCAATTCTAAAACGATATTTACCAATCGGTTATGTTGACGTTTAAACAATGTATTATACGTCAAATTGTCACCAATTATTACCGCGGTTATAATTGGTTGAACGCCTAAAATTGCTGTTAGTCTACAATTTATGCTAAGTGTTTTGGTGGTTGTCATTATAGATTTCGTAAACAATTTTGTCATGAAGCAAAACGTGCAAAGTCGGATTTGTTATGCCTGCAGTTTAAGTGTAAATATTCAAGAACTTACGTTTTGTCACTTTATATGAAATTACGCGGAACGTTAGCTGGTAACTACTCTTTGTTTTATTTAGGTTTTTAGACTATGATGCCTAATATTTTGTCTGAAATTTAATGTTTCTTGTTTTCAAAAGTGCTTTGCTTCTAGCCGAGACGCAAACCCAATATCGTATATTTCTGTAAATATGGTAAATATTTTTGACACTTTTGATCTAGATACCCATTTTTATCAGCTGATTGACCGAATTGCAATACTGCTCCCAGCAAACACTATTTGCCGGCAATGTACATTTTTCATATTGGCATTGATGGTAAAGCATTGGCAATTGGTAGCAATATTATGCCAACATCTTATACGCATTAAAAACTCAACCCTAAATAAACACTTAATTGCCAATAAATATTACATGCAGGCGAATTGCCGGCAAGCATGCAAAAATGGCGGCATACCAATCCTGATTAAATAAAACACGCGTTTTTGTTGCAGGCAAATAAATATTGGATTTTTGAAGGCAAACCTTCAACGCATATTCATACTTTTTAAACCATATTATTAACATTGGTATTTAACTAACATTAAAGCAATTTTTTTGATCTGTTTTATTTATAATGGCAGCTAAACAACATTATTTTATGTTTTTTACATAATTTAAAGGAAATGGCCTTTTCATAACATTTTATTGTTAAAAATCATGCAAATAAAAATTAGGTCAAACAAAATGTTTATTATGTATTTTGGAGCGAATAAAAATAAAATGATGGTCTTTTTAAAGAAAAGAGTTTTTTAATAGACATAATTAAATGTATTCATTACCTAATAAGTGTGTGTTGTGTGATTAATTGGTGATGGCTAGTCGAGAAGGCAAGATATTCAAGTAGACTGTTAGGAGCTGTAAACATTTTGTTTAAAACTTTATTAAAAGTTTTAAAGACGTGTTAATAAAAAATATTCTATATATTTAATAGTTTTTTTGACATACCGATAGATGGCGTAATGGACAATAAACTACTACGTTTCTGCAATATCTTCGCTTTTTATCGTCTAAACCCATTAGAAAAAATAATTCGGGAGCGGTCTGCGATAGGTGATCTCACTTAGCTTAGCAAGAAATATCTTCGGCTAGTGTAAAAATCTGCATCTCCAAGTTGGACAGTGTCCGAGAAATGGTACTTTGCATTGCAAGGAAAGTGCATGCAGTAAGGAGTTTTTTCCTATTTTAATTTTCAAATAAAATATCGCATCATTTTAGCTTTTAAAAAAGTATATGCGACAATTTTCGTCAATAAGACGTTAGCTTGCTGCTTGGGAGTATCTGCATTTGCCCACTTTCGTGTCTCTTTGTTATCTTTTTGCCAATAACTTATTAATGATGGATGCCATCATCTTAAACGCATTTTTTTGCCAATAACTTATTAATGACGGATGCCATCACTTTATGTGCAACACGTGGCCTAATATGCCCACTTTCGCGTCTTTTTGATACCTTTTTGCCAATGCCTTGCCATTAAAGAGTGTTGGCAATGCCAGTAAATTAAATGTACAACGCCGGCAAAAAATGTCATATGAGCTGCTCCTTAATTTGAATTCCCAGTAGGTTACAAAAACAAAACTAGCTATTGTGCAATATATTAA
This sequence comes from Listronotus bonariensis, assembly GCA_014170235.1. Lineage (NCBI taxonomy): Eukaryota > Metazoa > Arthropoda > Insecta > Coleoptera > Curculionidae > Listronotus > Listronotus bonariensis. Next base: position 16,959 of record JACEGR010006697.1, read on the forward strand.
ATATAAGTCATTGCGTGAATATATTGCACTTTTTGGGACGACTAGCAATATTACTCGTACAATATTTTGCCCAATAATATTGTTTGTCTGTGGGCCCCTTAATATTGCTTCAATAATATTATCCGTCTGAGGGTGGCTATATGGTTTAAAAAAATATTTTAACTTATTTACTGTTAGAAGTACACTTTTCTTTAAAAAAAAAATTATATTGCTTATGTATGGCTTACTTTATCCAGATGTTTTTTGTGTTCATTCGACTGTTTTATGTCAAAACCAATAAATAAAATGTATTTTTATTCATTGCTTTTTAAAACTCTGATTCAAGATTAAAAAAGGCATCCTTTAATGTTGCTTTCCAATTTTCTAAAAGATTTTTTTTTATATCTTGTACATCCTAAAAAAATATTATTTGGTTTGCTAGTTTTTAGGAGCAGACTTTATTTAAAAAAGTCAAACCGACGGAGGACCAACTTGTTAGTGTAAAATGGAAATCAACAAAAATTATATAGAATAATTTACATTGACAATATTTTCATGTTTAAGTATACTATCAGTGATACTAAAAGAATGTTGAACTTTCATTGTCTTTATTTTTAACACACACACAACGTTTTGAGCAGTTCTATCTCCGTGCGTTTTTAAGTGTGTACTAAACTTATTCTTATAGCTACTAAGTTTATACAGGGTGTTCCTTAAACAACATGCTAATATTTAAGGAGGTGATTCTTGGACTGATTTGAAAAAAGTCATACGGACATATGTCCTAAACGTCTTAACTTTTGAGATACATGGTGTTAACATTTTTAAAAAACCAAAAAAATTCGAAAGCATTTAAGTAAAAAGCGTCATGCTAAATATAAACCTTATTTTTAATAAGAATTTATTATTTTTGTTACATAATTGCTAATTAAAAATTATAAAACCGATTAAAAAAAAATTATCCGCAATGCTTTTTTTATGGTCTGTAAATATGTAGTTTAGTGAAGTTTTATTTTTTTTTCTCCTAAACTAAACAAGATACGAAAAAAATAAGGCGAAAAAAAGCTGTATTTTTATTTGCTTAATAAAAAAGAAAGCACAAAAATTTTACCCACGTTTACACAGTCAGTGGCGTACCGTCTTTTGTTAGCATTATTCCTTTAGTTGCCTCTCGTGACGCCACTGGACCTATTAAATAAAATTAAGTTAGTAATAAAATATTCTCCTAATGCCATTAGTATTATTACCAAATTAAAAAAACTTGGGTAAAGAATATTAGGGATATTTAAAAAATTGTTTTTTTTTAAATTTTAACACTCTGTATGTCAAAAGTTAAGACGTTTAGAATATACAATATACAAGTCCAAAGAAAGTTTTTCTCTATAAATAATTACAAGAATCATCCCCTTAAATATTAGCATGTTTTAGGGAACACCCTGTATAAGTAGTCTGGTAGAGCATCTACCCGTGACGGGTGCCATCAAGAGTGGCATTGTTTACCTAGGAATGGTTTCCAAATGGTGAAGATCTCCATTTTTTAGCCTAAATACTAACGTACCGTGGGTGTCTTAAGCGAGGTAAGTGGGAGTTTGTTGACACGGGACTTAAATACTTGAAGATTTGGGGGAAGGAAAGACCCTCCTCCGGCAGCAGGTTCCACAATCTAGAAACTCTCGGGATAAAAGAACGAACAATGTGAGAAGTTCGGGGCCTGTCCAGTTGGACCGTATAGGGATGCATACGCGCGGAACCACGAGTTTCTCTGTTGGGAACCGTGAGTGGAGGAACTATACTGGACAATTCTTCAGAGCAGAAGCCATGGAAGTACCTATAAAAAGTGATAAATCCCCCACAGCCCGACGATGGGCAAGAGAGGTAAGCCTTTCTGTAAGTGAAGGCTCATTAATGAGACGAATAGCTCTTCTTTGAATAGAATCAAGAATGCCTAGGGTTGTGGGGGACGCCATGCCCCACATATGGGAACAATATTCCAAGGGAAGTCGGATTTGGGACACATATAAAGTGTATAAATTAGAAGCGGAAAAATACTTTTTGGCTCGAAAGAGAAATCCAAGCTTTTTTGAAGCTGCCGTGGCTATAGATACAATGTGTTTATGCCAGTTAAGGTTACTTTCAAATGTGATGCCTACAAGATTGAAGGTGTCTTTGCTCTGTAAAACTTGGCCTATTAAGGGGTACTATCGTCGGCGAAACTATGCATGGAATTAGTTGTGGACGAGAGAAGGTCGTTGATGTGAAGAAGAAACAATGTTGGTGTCAGAACTGAGCCCTGAGGGACTCCAGCATTTACTTGGTGAAATCTTAAAGAATGGCCGTCCACAATAACTAATATACGTCGATCAGATAGATAACTAGCACATAACTAGGAGAGCCAAGTACAGAGTTTAGTTGAAAGACCATAGGAGGGAAGTTTATTAAGAAGTGCGGCATGTCAGACCTGGTCAAAAGCTTTGGATATATCAAGAGCAACGATCTGGGACTCACCTAAAAACTCAAGAGACTTATTCCAACAGTGTGATACGAAGGAAAGAAGATCTGCTGTAGATCTTTTGTGGCGAAATCCATACTGCCTGTCATGCAAAATTTTGTGTTTTTCTAAGTACTTAAGAATTTGTGAATTAATTAATTTTTCCATTACTTTACAAAGAACTGAGAGAATTGAAATTGGTCTATAGTTAGATGGAAGGGATTTAGATCCTTTCTTGGGAATAGGTTGAACACGTGCAGCTTTCCAGCTCTCTGGAAAGATACCTGTGTCGTAAGAAATTCGAAAGAGCCGAGTTAAGATTGGTGCAAGTTCTGGAGCACATTTTTTAAAACGATTGCTGGTATGCCATCCAGCCCAGACGATTTCTTGGTGTTAAGGGAAGAAAGGATACCCTTAATGTGTTTTACTTTAAAAATAATATCGGGCATTTTATGAGGAACTGGGGTAACCGCTGGAATTAGATGATTTACGGGAGGGTCAAGCGTTGAATTGGCAGCAAATTGTTTGGCAAATAGTTCTGCCTTTCCTTTAGCGGTAGAAATAATTTCATCTTCCAAAGTTAGTGGTGGGAAAGAACTGGTACAAAAATTCCTAATTTTGTTTTTCGCAAAGGACCAAAAAGATTTGCTGCCATTTGAGCAAGAAAGAACTCCATACTTTGTTTACCAACAATATTTTTGTCGTTTTTGATACCACCCAACTTCGTCACAAAATCGTCTTCAACAAAATCTTCGTGTGAAACATGTCTCCTTGTTTAATTTTTGTTTATTGATCAATAATAAATAAAATATTAAACAACCAAATAAATATTAAATTTAGGTTAACTTTAACTATTATTCGGCGGTTTTTATTAGTTTTTATAAACAAAACCGCCGAATGGCGGCTTTCTCCGATGAAATAGAAAAAACCGCAGGTAATACCATATTAATTAACATTATCGACGGTTTTTATATACCTAAATGTATAAAACTGCCGAACGGCGGTTCTCTTCTTATAATTGAGCAAAACCACCGGCGGTTGTTTAGCCTGTGCCAAATAACAATTATAAATATTGGAACTTTATTTCTTAGTTTTTGTTAATAACTACTTATTGTAGTTATTTTTGCAGAAAAAATTCTAAATATTATTATTATTACCTCATATCTTGTCAGAAGAGCTGTATGTATTTCAACGAATTAGATCAAGTTTTTGTGAGGTTTGACCTGTTTGACCCTAAAATCATTTAAGAAAATAAAATTGGACGATTGACAAAAAATAAGAATTTCTATACTTACCCTTCAAAGTAAAAACTGTCTACGCTTTTTACAGCAAAATATTGTGTGCTGAAAATGTTTAAGAAATGTAATTTTAAGAGTTTTTTTTTAATGTCGACTCTTTTATTATTTTTTTTTAAGTACTTTATTGTAATAATTTATGTTTAGTTTATAGGAATAAATGTAACTTTTACGTTATATACAGGGTGTTTCGGGAGGAAAGGGAAATATTTTGGGAATATGTTCATAAGGTCAAAATAAGAGAAATTAACCCCTATGTTTTAATCCGATTCTTAACCGTCTCTGAAATAATCAGTTCTAAAGTTTTTTTGTAACCATTTTTTATTTTAAAAGCAACACAAACAAATAATAAACTAAATTCCACTAATTTAAAATGTTTTCAAAAATACCCCCACCAACTTCAATACAAGCTGCAGCACGTTTGTTAATCGCTCGTGTTGCGCGTTCAATTGCTTGCGGATTGTTTTTAATGATATTTGCAGCATTAACAATTCGACTGTGGAGTCCTTCTACGGTTTCTACTCGTGTTTCGTGTACTAATGATTTCATCCATCCCCAAAGGCAATAATCCAATGGGTTTAGGTCTGGTGATCTCGGTGGCCAAGCTTGAGGCCCTTCTCTGCCAATCCAACGATCAGAAAAACGATTATTTAAGAAATTACGCACCCGGCAACTAAAATGAGGCGGGGCTTCATCGTGCTGAAAGAACATTCGATGTCGAACAATCAGCGGAACATCATCCAATATGTGTGTTAAATGGTCTTCCAAAAATTGTAAATAGCCATCTCCAGTAAGACGTTCAGGCAATATAAAAGGGCCAAATAACTGGTCGTTGAGCATTCCACACCACACATTAATACTGAATCGGTGTGGCAAGTTTCGTTCAAACGTGGCATGAGGATGTTCATCTGGCCACCGATGTTCATTGTGACAGTTATCGATTTCATCGCGGGTGAAATGAGCTTCATCGCTAAATAAAATGTATTTATGTAGGCCTCGATTTTGTTGGATCTATTCGCAAAATTGAACCCTTAAGCCATAATCACCTTTTTGAAGATGTTAAACTTTTAACTTACTGTGTAAGCCGTTTAATGAAAAAACAAACATATTTTTATTCTGAAAATTGATGATATATTGCTCAGCGTCTGAGAGGCGTCACGTTGGTGGTTACGTTACAAAAAGTGCCGGTAATTATTTACAAACCGGACGCCTCGCCGATTTTAATTATAATTTGGTTTTCCGGGTTTTTTTCGGGGTGCTGATAATGAATCTAAAAGAATTTTTAGTCGGACCTATTTCGTTCTCGAGATATACATCATTAGACTTGATATCCAAAACTAACCTGAATTCACTATTTCTCCCTTCTTTTGCACTCAATTATTAAGTTTTCTGCTAAATTGTTTTAAACCCCCATTTTTATATTTATTTTTTCCGGTTTTTCCATAAAAATGTTAATCTTTACTTTTTATTATTTTAAACGCAGTAGCCTTGGCGCCGCCAAGGCTAATACGATTAAATGTGAAGCTTTGCAATGTTATGGAAAAAATGGGTAAAATAAATAGAAAAATAAGGTTTTTAAAGGTGGAAATCAATTTTTAAGTACCAATTTAGCAGAAAACTTAAGAAATTAGTGCAAAAGAAGGGGGAATAGTGAATTCAGGTTAGTTTTGGTTATCAAGCCTGATGATGAATATCTCCAGAACGAAACGAGCCCGACACTTTTTTTTTAATTTGTAATCGGCGCCCCAAAAACTCCTGTATACCAAATTTTTTAAAATCGAGGAGGCGTCCAGTTTGTAAATAATTACCAAAGTGCCTGTAAGTGGTTAAGGGATAATAAAATAGTACAAACCCTAAACAAAAGTATTTTAATTTTTATAGTGGTTTTTTGTGTTTGTAACAGCTTTTGAGATTTTCATTGTAATTAAATTACTTTCTAGAAATTACTTTTCTGGTATTGTGGAGCAGTATACCATTTCTCACAACTTCCTGAATTCTGTATAATTTTGGAAAAAACTTACTGACCTAATATTATTTAAACTAACAAAAAAAGGTTATCTTCCTGTCATTAATGATTAGTGCCTCAACCTAACTTTGGACAACTGTCATGTGGGCGGTCATTACATTGTGACCTTAGGGGCTTTCCAGTGACGCAAACAGAGCGCTCCCGAGTAGCTCAGGAGCATTTCGTTCTACTTTATGGCGTTCCAGTGACGGAAAGTCTTATGCACCTTAACTGCTCCGTTTTCCTTTCCCCTTGCCTCTCATGCACCAACCCCCTTTAGGTGTTTCGTGCTCCAAACGTCAAAAGTTTGTTTATTAAGGTTAGGATAGATCTTTAAAATTATTATTTGTTCATTCAACATTTATTCAACGTTAATTTCCATAGCTATCTAAACTAGCAAAGAGAGAATAAATAAATAATCCATTAATCCACCTTGTTTTCACAACAAAAACGAAATTTTAAAATTACTTAAAGTAAGGTTAAGTTTTTTACCAGCTGGAGCTTTCTGTCCTTGCGGATGCGTTCCAGTGACTAACTTTTCAGAGCAGTTCAAGAGCTTCATGCTCTGGAGCGTGATGCACCAAAATTTTCGTCACTGGAAAACCCCTCTGATTAGCAACACACGCCTATTGATTGGTTCAGTAGAATTCATGGTATGACGTCATCTTCTTCTTTCGTGATTTGGATAGTACGTCTTTTTTAGATGTCATTTTGAATTGTTTAAGGCATTTTCCATATTTTTAGGAGACCTGTAACTATTTTTCGCTGAAAATCAACTACTTGACTAGACGATGTCTTAAAATAAAAATTCAAAATTTTTTTGTCAACAGCCAAACTGCCAATCATAAGATTTTATTTGTATTACTAACAGTTCACTGAATAAGTATCAAATTAACCTGTCTCATTCCCTAGACAAATGACTGGTAAACGCTTTTGTCGCCTGTTTTTATTATCGGAATGGATTTTTATTTATCTACTATCCATTTATTTTCGATTTTTAAAAGAACACATTTGTCATTTGATACTGTCGTATTTTGGGCGCATATAAAAGTTTATTATTATAATACAGTCTCTGTTTTGAAATTGTATTGTTTGCTCGTCAAAATGGTCAAGTAATTTTATATCTTAAGCAGCGTCCAGACTTGCAACAATTCGCAAAACATTCGTCCAAACAAATCAACCTATTTTCGCGCTTCTTTGAAGCAAAAAACCGACAAGCTCTGAATCACCCCGGAATCATTCGCCAAGCCTTGAAACGACGTGAATTCCGTCCACGTTTATGTCCGCGCTGTGGGGCTATATAGCGCACTATTTTGCGCGGCGAATTGTTGCAAGTATGGACGCAGAATTAGATGTCTGAAACCACATGTACGGCGATACTGTAACTAAAGCATTTGTCGAAATATTTGGCAAACCACAATAACCATAGTAAGGACGTAAATTCAAAACCTCGCGTCTGAAAAATTGTATATACTATATATATTCTATATACCAACATGACGAACACTGTTTAAATAATTTTTTAACACACATTAATACACAAGAACCAACAATTAAGTTTACGTTAGAAAAAGAAAACAACTCACAACTACAATTTCTTGACATTTTAATAAAAAAGATTCAAACAATTTTGAAACAAAAATCTACAGAAAACCTACACATACAAATAGATCCTTAAATTTTAACTCAAATCACCCAATAATGGTTAAAAAGGGAGTTATAAAAAGTCTATTTGATAGAATTAAAGTCATTTGTTCTAATCAAAATATAAATATTGAAAAAGATTATTTAAAAAATATTTTAATTCAAAATAATTATCCTCTTGATTTTATAAATAATTGTTTCCTTGAATTTGAAACTCCAGTTATAAGACAAAATCAAAATAGACCTATTACAAATTTATTTTTACCATACATTCCCGGACTATCAAATAAAATTCAACGAATAGTGCATAAATTTAATATTCGCACAATCTTTAAAAACACAATCAGATCTCAATTAACAAAAACAAAACCATACAACTTAAATGAAAATACAAAAATGTCATTTATAAAATACCTTGCGAATGCAATAAATTTTATATAGGTGAAACTTGTAGACCATTAGCCAAACGCATAAAAGAACACAGATCATACGTTAAAAACACAGAATTTCATAAATCAAAAATCTGCCAACACGCATTTGATAACAATCATAGAATAAACTGGGATGCTTCGAGCATTTTAGCAAAGGAAACTTGTTCTAAAAAACGCAAAATCAAAGAAAGTGCGTATATATTATTAAATAAAGATAATTGTGTAGCATCAATTTCAGTTAATTTAAATAACACTTGGTTGCCTTTGCTTGATACTGAAGTATCTTCAGGAAGACTAAAAATTAACTAACTATTCACCTTTTTGTAAAATAAACAATCAATACACCAGCAACCAGTTATCTATGTCAGTCACTATGACACTATAACCAACCAATAACATGTTTTGACATTTAATGTCAAAGTTTTCAGAATATCCTAGAAAAACATAAAATTTTGAATTTTAAAACCTAAATAATAGTAAGTTTTTATTTTTATTATTTTTATTCCATTTGTCTTGACAACGGTGGCAGATTTGCCACCGAAACGTCGATTTTTAATTATCTTTTTACTTGTTTAAACTTTTTTGGTTTTTTAGTACTTTTAATTTTATTTTGGCGTGTACCCAAATAAATACCATCCATTGAAAAATTGTAGTCTGTATTGTTCAAGCCGCGTCCAGACATCCGTATAAACTAACCAACCTATTTGCGCGCTCCTTTGACGCCAAAAAACCGACAAGCTCTAAATCATCGGCGAATCATTCGCCAAGCCCTTGAAACGACGTGAATTCCGTCCGCGCTATGTGGCGGGGTATGCGGCGTGGAGCGGCACGGCGAATTATTGCAAGTCTGGACGCAGCTTAATGATTTCTTTGCATTGCATTGCTTTGCTACCTTTGGATATTTGGTTAATGATTTTTGCAGCCTGGGATCTAACGGGTGGGAGTGGGGACAAACAGGGTCCTTACCCCGGCTGACACCTTCAAGGGACGGAAAATTTAAGCATGTACTGAACGGCGATCGACGACTTGCCTTTTGCGATCTGGATATAAAAAAATCGGTTGTCTGCAAAGTCGGTTTACTGACGATAGTTGAACGTGACAACGTTATAAGAAAATACTGATGGAATGGTTGCTATAAACAATTTTTCACATTCACTTTTCACTGCACTTCATACTTGACGAAAACATGCAAATGTATTATTGTATAGCCTCTGTCCACGCGGACCGCTCACTCAAGTAGGAGAGAAACAGATGTCGAACGCTGCCGATTGTGCCTCTTTATCGCTCGCTCCGCGGTCTCTCTTGCACTTCAAGCCTTAAATGGAACGCCTCAAAGCGAGGTAACGCCGTATGAGTCATGTTTTTGGGTGAGTGCAGCCGACTCCATCGAATTACTAGACGTTGTCACGTCAATAAGTATAAGAAATCGTGATTGTGAGAGGCGAGAACCATTTTTTTTGCGTTTTACGTAAAAATTTACACAAAAAAAATTGGCCGAAGGGGCGGCACAGGGCAATTTTTGCCCCTAAAAAAATGAAGATTCGGGGCTGGATTTTTGTATGAAAGCTGAAAGCGTAATATGTTTTTTTTTGTTACATTTTGCATACAGCTATGCTATGCGCGTTGTCTAAAAGGTGCACAACTGCATGTTTCAGTGCTTGGACAACGTTGTCGGAACATGGGGAACGATGGGTTAAACATCTAATAACCCGACACCCACGGTACTCTGGTATTTAGGCATATGCCTTCGTGGGATGTCAAAAAATGTTTTAAATTGAGGTTTTTGTTTGTTATAACTTTTAACTAAAACAATAAAAATGTAAATTATGTCTCTCCGGTGTTGTAATGAACAGAGCTTTGGTCTCGGAAGCCAGAAGCCCCGGGTTCGATTCCCGGCCGGAGAGACTTTTTACGTACGAGTTATTTAAAAATATCGTCCATGGTGTACTACCGCGTTGTCTCAAAGGTGAAGTAAAATTCAAAAATTGCATGTTTCAGTGCTTGGACATCGTTGAAGGAACAGGGAAAAAGATGGGTTAAACATCTATTAACCCGACACTCACGGTACTCTGGTATTTAGGCATAAGCCTTCGTGGGATGTGACAAAGATAAAAAAAAAAAAAAAAATGTTGAGGTTTTTGTTGCTTTCAACCTATACATTTTAATGCGGCTGTATGTGTCAATATTAGTTAAACATACAGGATGTCCAGTTGTTATGTGTCCAAAATTTATGAGCGTATAGCAGACGTCAAAATAACATTAGTCTTACATATTAAAAAAGTTGCCCCATAATAGAGATATGGGGCTTAGAAAGAGGGCCCCCGAAATTACTTTTAATCCGTAACTTTTAAGTGAACGTGTATATATCAATTAAATTTTAGCATGTCATATAAAGCAATAAAGACTCACAAATTCTTGATATAAACTGTATTTTACGGCATATAGGAAGACAGGAACGGACTACGGCCACTACCCTCGTGTGGCCAAGATTTTGACATGTGTCACTTTTTTGCTCTAAAACCTTATTTTTGGATAGACCGGACCTTTTTATATAGAAAAGGTAATTTACATTTATTTCGAAAAAACCAACCGTTTACGAGAAAAATCACTTTTTTGTAGCAACTTTGCAAGGTTTGTTAATACCGATACCTACATTAAAATACACTACTCAAAAGAATTATCGCATATGCTCGATTTCTTCCATAAGCTTCAATACAAAAATGCTTTCATTAAAATGGCCATATCTCTTTAAATAATTAAGTTATCAAGACAATTAAAAAAAGAAAATGTTAAGAAAACGTGAAGCTATAACTTTATATTAACCGTTGTTATTTTACTGTTAGCAATACATCCTACGGGGTGATAAATTTTTTTGAAAAAATTGATAATTTTTAATCGCCCTATACAATGTGCTGTTAAAAGGGAGAAATCTCATTTGTGAATAATTTATACCCTTACCTATTTCTGACATTTTATAATCACAAATTTGACTACTCCCTTTCAACAGCACATTATACAAGGCGTATTAAAAATTAATCGAGCATATGCGATAATTCTTTTGAGTAGTGTAATATTTTTAAGTATTAATAAATCTTACAGTGCTACAAAAATGTGATTTTTCTAGATAACGGTTGTTTTTTAAAATAAATGTAAAGTACCTTTTTTTATAAAAAGGTCCTGTCCATCTAAAAAAAATTGTTTTAGAGCAAAAAAGTGACACATGTAAAAATCTTGACCCTACGAGTGTAGGGGCAAGTCCGTTCCTGTCTACTTAGATCCGTCAAATACAGTTTATAGCTAGATTTGTAAGTCCCTATTGCTTATACGACATACTAAAATATGGTTTAAATATACCAGTCCACTTAAAAGTTACGGATTGAAAAATAATTTCGAGGGCCCCTTTTTAGGCCCAATACTTCTGTTATGGGGCAACTAAAGAACTTTTTTATAAAAAAAATAGTGTTATTTTGACGTCTTCTACACGCTCCTAAATTTTAAACTACTAGACTATACTAGATATATATACTTACCGGACACCCTGTATATGCAAACAATTATATATTATTACAACTGATCTTATCTTTAACTAAAACAGCATAAAGATATTCTATATATGAAGGATATTTATCACCCTTTGTATGACACAAATAGATTTTTGTTTTCTGTCTTGTTCAAAATAATTTCATAGAAAAGAAAAATAATATAATAATGGCAGACAGCGAAGAAAAACCATTATATGTAAAAATAAACGGCAAAGAGTCTTCTTTGTTACACGAAAGAGTTCTATACGAGAATGTATTTAGTTTTTATTCACTATAAAAAATAGGATCACAAAGGACATGAAAGTAAATCCAAAATAATAAAATTTTTACATGCGTAAAGAAATGTAGAACTAGCAAATTTTACCGGTTGAGCTAAATAACATAACACATAGGCAATGTGAGGAAAAGAGACAATTTAACTAAATGCCGGCATGTAAACTTAAGTAACTAATAGTGATTGTTTTGTTATTCCATTACTGGACGATTTACCAAAACTGCTTGCTCATATATTAGGTTTAATGTCATTCTGTATACATACATGGGCGGATTTGTTTAATTTTGTACCTATTTTAATTTACTGGTTTACTTTGTTTACCGCGTGTAGAATACCAACAGGTAAAGATTAAATAAATAATTCCGGCATCGTAAACTGCTGTCCAACGAAAACACACCGTATGTAAATATGCTTATATTATACACATACGGTGTTTTTTCTTTGGACGGTAGTAGACAAGGTGACACATCGCATAGTGAGATAATGTTTAAAATCTATTATAATAGCAGAGACAAGAATAAGACGAGCAACTAAATGTAAATAAATTATCCGAGAGAGAGATAGCTGCTGGGCCTTCCTTGTCTGTCTTCAAGGAAGGTAAACGCAGATAGCGCGTGAGTCGACTTTATCGTTTGCCCGCCAAATTCAAATTATATATAGCTGTGCTATTTTTGCCCTTAATGTTAGGTACTTGTTTTTGTTTCCTATTAATATAAAATATTGGGGTTTAGTTCAATAATTACACACACCTAATTAAAAATGTAATTTATTTAGTTTTTATAAAGATGTTTTCTTACAGATAACCATGTCAATATTACCTTAAATTATCTGTTTAAAAGCACAAATTTAATATATACACTGTGATCACTAATAAAAGTCAATATTCAAAGTCCAATTAAAGGTAAAAAGCCACGAAACACACAATAAATCACAGAAAAATGTAAACAAACTGTCCAAACAAATCGGCCATTGAAAAATATCAAACACAAATATCGAATAACATTTCGGTGTGACTGCCTGCGGCAACGTTTGTCAAGTTAAAAATATTGGATTCATGGTATATTTTCTTTCTCTTAATTAGATGTGAGCCAAAAAGGACATTAAAGTTTACATGCAAAAATTGTAAACAACTGGGCAACCAGAGCAAAGCGATGATTGCTCCATCTACGATAGCCTACCATGATGAAAGACAAAGACATATTTATTGGAACTTGCGTTAAACCAGAAAGTGATAAATATAATGGACAAATTGTTAGGACCAGTTACTTGTCTCATTGTTGTCTCTGATAATAGTATAATATTGCCTTCTCTATTGGCAGAGCATTGTGCCATACATTATTAACAGAACTATTTTCAGGGCCGTGCCTACCGAGTGGCGCAATGGTGCGGGGGCGAAAAATTTTGAAATGAAGGGCAGTATTTAGGAAGAAGTCAGAATCGCAAGGGAGAAAGCTACTAGACCTATTGTTTTTGTAAGTTGTTTGTGTGACAAAGCTGTACTAGCGCCACCTATTAACGTTAAACAGATATTATAATAATACAAGGGCAGTTTACAAATTGCTATTACATCCGTCAACAAAATTTACTCTTTTCACCGAACTAAAAGATAGTCTACAGTAAAAAGCACAGGGACGTGTAATTTGATTGATTGATATTGGGGGTCATGGTTAGTTCTGGTTAGTTATATCTATTTTTTAATTTGTTTTATTAGGAAATATAAAAAATTGATTTAAAAACCAGAACTAACCATGACTCTCCAATGTGACCGTCTGTAACGTTTTTAACCAATCGAATTGCACGTCATTGTGCTTTTAAATGTAGTCTTTGAAAGAGGTGCCAGTAGTGTTTTTTAGTGTATGTTTATTGATTTAATAGTAATAAAAATAAATTAGAAATCAAAAATAAAATAAAAACTAAAAAATAAACACTTTTTAAAAGAAATTAAACTTAAAAAAAAAAAATAAATAAAACTCACTAAAAAAAATCGGGTATAGTATATTACATTACAAGGGTGGAAAATGACTTATTTCACACGAGTGGGAATATTGTTGCACGAGGCGTCAGCCGAGTGCGACAAACCAACGCGTGTAAGAAAGTGATTTTCACACAAGTAATGTACACTATTTTTCCTACGACCACAAGTTATTCACCAAAAAAACAATAAAAGTTGTTTGTCTTCACGGAAAAAATAAGAAAACAATTGAAAACTTTGCATCACTAGGGTGATATATACTTTTCCTTACTGCGATATATTATACTGTTTAACAATATTGTTATATCAAAAATCACCTACCTAGTCGCTTTTTATCATTTAAGAATTAAAAAGGTCCTCATTACAAAAAATATTGCATGGCTTTTTCAATGTAAATCCCATTAACAGCCTGATAACTCCAAATTTATTTTAGATAACAATGACATCGATCACAGCTTTATATTATACTTTGCAACAGTAGTGTTGTAAAGTACTTTGCAACACTAGTGTGATATAAGGCATTTTCTATGCATGAAAACAGTGTGCTATTTACTATTTTCACATGTGGTCGTAGGAAAATAGCATATACACTAAACTACTAAATATTAATAACCATATTAGCAAGAGCTTTTTTACTTTAATACCGTATGTTATTACCCGACTTTTATTTTTAACTTTTAGTTAGTTTAATTTTTTTTTTTTTTACTGTGAAGGAATTTAACGGTCAAAGCAAAATGTCGGTTTTTTCACCTGTGTTAAAAATGCATACATTAAATGAAAAAAAAAAATATTACATCCTGTATAATTTCTACTTACAGAACAGCCGTTTACCTATGGAAAGAAGCATTACCATGAGGTTATTTAGTAGCCCGAATATCATTGGTCCTGTGGCAACAGTTCAGAAGGTATATTTGAAATATTTTTTATACCAACTTTAAAGGTTAATATCTCCCTAACGAAGCGCGATAAAACTTTATTTTTAATATGAAGTACCAACATCATTACCTACATTGGCTTACTCTATCACCTTATTATTTTTGACCTCATCTTCCCGGACACCTTGTATGTCATAACATAGCCGTAATGCAACCGAACTATAAATTTCATCACAACTTCTAAACAAAAGAAGATCAAAATAATAAAAGTTTTCCTTTTATTTTTTTCTTTTTATCCTTTAACATCCTTTTTTTAGCTAAAAATTAAAACTTTAAAAAGCATTACGAAAACACATTTAATTTTAGCAATGCCATAAATCAGATAAAATAAATTACTCTTTTACAAATTTTACTTTTTACAAATAAATCAAGAATTTAATTATTTTTTTGTAAAAAAAAAAAAGAAATTTCTGTTTGTGAAACAAAAAGCTATAAAACATTGGGGCTAATAAGATTTGGATAAAAAATAAGAAAGAACGAAGAGTGCTTTTTCATTATTTAGAGCCAATACAAAAACCTTGTCTATATTGTTTTGGGGGAGTAAAAGTGGAACTTATATGTTTTTAATAAAATTTAAATTTTATATTATACCAAGATACAGGGTGTCCCACCAGGAAATGCTGCGATCGAATTCTCGAAAAGTAGGCCTTGGTTGGTAACACGATAAAGTTAGTGGGGAACATACAACTAAAGTATTTTGACAGTTCTACCACTTCGTCAACTTCCTTATTTTAAAATAAAACACCTTTTGTGATAGAGAGAGAGAGAGAGAGAATTTGTGAATTATATGAGGGCGCGTCAGTAACTGGGACTATTTGGCGCCTTCAATTATGTTTATTTTAAGGTTTGTATCTAGATTTTTGCGTATAGCTGTATTTCTTTAAGAAAACAATGTTTTTAATGTTCTGGCCAGAAGGAGCAAGTGCAGATTTCAAATTTGTATCATTAATCTTATGTTTTTTCCGTTGTGGCCTTAGTTCGTTGCAGGTTATAAAAATGTGCTTAATGGTGAGTGTTTGGTTACATTTGTCACATGTTGGTGGGTCTTCAGATCGAAGTAGGTGGGAATGCGTGAGCCAGGAGTGGCCAATCATCAATCGATGGATCACTGTTTGCTCTCTTATGTTCAGACCAGTGGATATAAGTTCAGAAGGCAAAGTATTTATTATCTCACGCAGTTTATTATTGTTCTCCAACAGGTCCCATTCATGCTTTTTAATGTTTTGTAAGGTGTTGTTTATGAGTGGGAAAAGATCCCTGGAATGGAGTGTGTTTCCATATAATTAGTGGGACAAATTGGCTAATTTTGCTAGGAGGTCGGCCTTTTCATTGCCTGGGATTCCGACGTGACTAGGACACCATATAACAGCTATGTTTTTACCTTTTATATTGCATCTGACAAGTAAATTGTGGATTTCTGTTATTATTGGATGCCCAGGGTAGAATTTGGATATGGCTTCTATCGAACTTCTAGAATCGGAGGCTATCAGCCATTTTAATAGCGGGTTTTTAAGGATTTCAGAAAGTGATTCTTTGATAGCTGTTCATTCTGCAGTGAATATGCTACATTGGGGGTTTAGTTTATAGCTATTTGAAAAGGATGTTGAGTAGTAGGCTAATCCAGTTGATGATTTGGTTTTTGATCCCTCAGTGTATACAATATTGTAGTCACTGAGTTTTGTTTGATTGAATAAGGTCAAAGAAGCTTTTTGATAATAATGATGGGTTTGTTATTTGTTTGTTGTAGTTACTGAGATTAAGGTGTATTTTAGGTATGGGAATGGTCCAGGGAGGAAAGTTATAGGTGGGAGGAGAGTAAAAGGGAGGGATAAGAAAGTTGTTTGTGTGTGAAAAGTTTAGAAAGGCTATATTAGGGCCGTAGGTGTTTTTAGTGTTGTTGAATTGGTTTAATGATACTCTTGGATAGAAGAGATTGTGGTGAAAATGTGTCTGAGGTTTGCACCATAGTTTTGCCGCGTATTTAAGTAACAGGTATAGTCTTCTAATATGTAGGGGGTCTACGCAGGAAAGACAATTTAGGCTATCAACTGGGCTAGTTCTAAAGGCCCCCATGGACAGTCTCAGGCTTTGGTTTTGAATTGATTATTTGTTTTTAGATTCTGCCTAAAATTTTATAAGTAGTATTTTATACCTAAGATAAACCGTTCTTGATGTAAAGTTTTAGATTAATAATGACGTTTTGAAGCCATTACACAAACTTTTTTTTAAATAAAAGCCTTTATTATAAATTGGTGTTGAGTAAAGAAAAAACTACTTTAGTAAACTATATTGATTTTTCAACGGTTAAGAGAGAAAGAAATTATCGTTAAAAATTGTATCGACAAAAACCTTTAAAGTCATTTTTTTATGAAAAGCACTATTTTTATTACCTCATCTTATTAAGCATTAAAAATAGGGGTTAGTTTGTAAAAGGATGTCTATTTCAAAAATTTATTGTTTTGGAAATGAAGAAAAATGTAAACTGGGTTTCTTGAAACACCAATCCAACTTTCTCAGGGGTGGCAGTTTCTTTAAACTAACCACTTCTAATTTCGATGTGGCTTGTCCACAGGGTGGTTCTATATTTTAGTATGATTTATTATTTAAAGTAGGAACTTTCTAAGCTAAATTTGTTACAGAAAAACTACTATTAAAACAATTAAATTTTATTTAAAATAAAAAATAAATTAATAAATAACGGTGAGTTTAACTAAATAAAGGCTTGAAAAAAACGAATAGTCTTTTAGATCTTATTTCTAAATTACCTTACAGTTTATTGTCAGTAAATTTGTCCAGTCTGCACAGCACATTCACTTTAAATCACTATTACAATTATTGTACAGTATATCTGTTGAAAGTCTCAAGACATTTGGTCTGCAGTGTTATTTTATGTTGTAATGCTCGGGAACGGGTTAAAAAATGAAAAGTTTAGAAAACCTTAGAAAACAGTTTGCACAAAACAGCTGGGAATAGCAAAAAACAAAAACTTTTTGATAAGTACTTAGTTAAAATAACCTTGACGTTCTTTTTGTAATAGTTGTCCTTTTGACAAGTCTATTACGTAATCTTTGTAACCTTATGTTACTGGAGGGAGCCCCAATACACTTTTGGGGGTGAAAATTTAAGAGAAAACCTTACGTTCTCGTAAACTACCGTGAAAAAAGTAACCTCTTGTTACATGAGTGAAATCTTAATCTACACTAAATTGTCAAAAGTAATTTGGGAGAGAGAAGTTAAAATAGAGGTGGGTCCAAAGAAAAAGGAAATGGTTAAACCAATAAAAATACAGAAACAAATTAAACCAAATATGGCTTCCATAATTTAGAAATCCTATTGGTCAACTAAAAGAACCAATATCTAGGGTGAAACTATTAAAAGTTATTCTCGGAACTAGTCAAATCCCCGACAAAGCATGCCGATATCGCTGTGGCGCAAGCCGCCAAAAAGCGCGGCCGCGTTTGTAATAAAGTGGGAGAAGCCCGGCGGAGATCTTCAAATGCTTATTTCTGATAGCGGTATTTCGCCGAAAGGAGACATGAACCGGGGTTAAATAAACAAAGAATTTAAAAATAGATGAATATTCTTAGAAGTACGTAAAAAGATTATTTGAGGTTTTTAAGGATGTAAATTTAAATAATTTGCAACTTGGTAAGAAAATAGAGAGTATTCGCAACAGGAAATATTAACGATTTAATATATATTTATTTTAACAATGCTTTTAATTACGGGTAAATGCGGTATTGTTGCCTTTGATCAAATGTATTACCTGTGCAAAATCTTATTAAAATCGTACTTGTACTTTGGCTGTCAAAACGACCCAATATTTTTAACTATGTTCCATAACTTAGTAAAAAGTTGCATTGCCGTTTAGGTGTTTTCAAATTATAGTATTTACACAAGAAATTAACAAGACTTCAAAGATATTTGCAGTTCCAAAAAAATATCGCTATAATAAAATTTTAATAAACCTGGATCGCTAGCTAAATATGTTAAAAATAGTTATTTTTGTACCAAGGGCGTAAAATATCACTTTTACACCCGCGGCTGAAAGTTGTTGTCGGGCTCCGCGAGGGCAACAATCGGATGTGGGCGTAAAAGTGCTTTACGCCAGAGGTGCAAACAATATTTTTGTACGACTGAAATTTATAAACAAGCATTGTCTGTAGTTAGGAGAAAATTTCCCAACTTTATTTGTTTCAAATTGTAATCAGTAGACTTGTAACATATGTTTAATTAAATAAATTGTTGTTTTACCAAAAAAAATGGGGCATTATTTAATTTTATTATTGTTTTATAAATTAATAAATGCGGGCATTTTTGATACTTTTTGCCCTAGGGCGTAAAAGTGCTATTTTACGCCCTCAAATGGGGGTGTAAAATTGTATTTTATGACCGGTCGTACAAAAAGTTATTTGCAAAAATGTTTTGATATTTTACTGTGTAAATGTAAAACCTTATGGAAGTGTGCTTGCAAATTAAAAGTACGAAGAAAAGAGAAAAGAAGTTTTTTAATTAAAGAGAAAGTCAGGGAAAATAAGTAACAAACAAGTAAAAAATAAGAATCGAAAAAGTCGTTAAAACTGGCAAAGTAACATCAAGTAATTTAAAAGATACCATCCAAGAATGCAGTGTTTTCTTTAACGAAAAAAGCGAGTTTGAATTTTCTAAAAGTGATTATGTTTCTGGGCTAACTTTCTACTTTTAGATTTTAAGTGAACAAAGATTAACTTTAGCACAAGTTTTTGATCAAACATTGTCTAACCGCCATTTTTTCCATGTTTTATTATAATCTATTAGTTAAAAAATAATTCACCCGTATTTAATTTTTAATTTACCATTGTTAGCAAGTACTACTGACCTAGATCCATTTCAACATATAAAATAAAATAACACTTTCATAATAATTATCTCGCCAATATTAAACCGCTGACTTTGCAATTGTAAATAGTATAAATATACGAGGTAAATTAATAACGACATGCATTAACTATCATGTTGTGTATCATTCAACACTGCACCTGAGCCATAATCTTTCAGCATTAAATAGCTCTATCAGTGACATCCCCGTATCCAGGGCACTATCTGGATACAACCATCTACAATTAACTAAGGTGTCTTGACACCCTACGCACAAACATATTGTATAAGCTCTGCCTTTCTCGACTATGTAACTCCGTTTTCTGAAAGTGTCTAAAAAATTTAAATGAGCTTGTTAGATTTTCTATTAAAAAAATACGTTTTTTAAGTAAAAACAATTGCTGGTCATAAGAATTAAATTAAACTTCCTTTATGGCGTCTTCTGGAGTAATTTTTTTGTTTAATACACTCCAATGGACTGCTATTAAAACAAAAAAACTAAATATTAAGAATTTTTAATAATACCAAATGAAAATTTTTAATTCGATCTGTCTCACTTTTCCCTACCATTATTAATCTGGGCTCGGTACGAGTTCGGTGCACTTATGTGTGTGGCTAGACCTTTCCTCGTATTATTTTTTTGATATAATATGGGCATTTGCTTCTTTTATAAATATTGACAAAAATTTTAACTCCGTTATAAATTTTATGCCTACAATTTATTTTTTGAACATCAACACAAACCATGCGAATATCATAAGTATAAACAAATAGAGAATAAACACGAACACAGTGTTTACCCATTGTTTCCATTCATTAAACAATTAACGTGAATATTTATACTACTCAGCAAGCAATAGGTGCTTACCTAAATTATAGAGGAAAATGTATATCGGTAAACAGTAAACCCATATCAATTTAGAATTAAAGGGATGGTATTTATATTTCGTATTAAGTACGTAGGGTGTTCAGTAAGTTTTGAGATACTTTGTAACTAAAAGGTGCAGGAAAGTAACATTTATGTTTTTTGTTTGTACATGTCATGACATGTCGTAGTCCTACATAGTTATTAGTAAACTATCAGTATTGCGCCAGTTCGTCTCCAGCGATTTTAGCGCAATGGCGTCGTGGACGACTATCGAGTGCTGTGCAATTTTAAAATACAACTTTTCACGTGGGTTATCTCTAGAACAGTGTTTAGAAGAAATGAAGCCTATACTTGGTGATGACTGTCCATCTCGTGCGACCATATACAGATGGTACAAACAATTTCAGCGGGGCTCGTTTTCGCTTGAAGACGCCTCACGCTCAGGTCGACCGTGTGAAGTAGTTACCCCAGAAAACATATCTGCCGTCCACAAAGCTATAGAAATAAACCAACGAATTAACTATCGACAGTTAGAAGAGACATTGAACATTAGTTTAGCAACATTACACACGATCATACATGAGCACTTGGGTTTTAGAAAAATTTGTACTCTTTGGGTTCCACACAAGTTAACTCCCGAGCAGCAGACACAAAGAGTGAATTGGTGTAAAGAAATGATGTCCAAATTCCAGGAGGGTAAATCTAAAGACATAGTATCGATTGTCACGGGAGATGAAACTTATCTTTATTATTACTATGTCCCAACTAAACAACAGAGTAAGATATGGGTTCTCGAAGGTGAAGAAACTCCGACCGAAGTTCGCAAATCAAGATCTGTAAAAAAATAATGATAGTTGTTTTCTTTGGTCCTAGAAGAATAATTAAACGTGTTGTTCTCTGAGAACACAAGACCGTAAATGCTCTCTGGTACACTACAGTATGCCTTTCAAAACTTATAGAAAAGTTAAGAGTGATTCGCCCAAACTCGCAACTCGCTAGCTGGTACCTTCATCACGACAATGCCCCACCTCATCGAGCTGAACTTACCAGTCAATTTTTGACAGATGCAGGCTTGAGACTTTTGAAACATCCGCCCTATAGCCCCGACTTGGTGCCATGTGACTTTGGGTTGTTTCCTTTTGTCAAGACCCAACTGAAAGGACAAAAGTTTAAAACTGAAGACGCGCTACTGGAGGCCTGGGATAAAATATGCGCTGAAATTTCAAATGAAAAGTGGAAAGCTATTTTCAGTGACTGGTTTGTTAGGATGGAAAAGTGTATTCAATGTAATAAAAATTATTTTGATAAAATCAAATAAATGTACGTATATCTCAAAACTTTCCGAACACCCTACGTATTAGAGAGGTTTTGAAAAAACTGGACACATGATACAAGGCTAGTAAATACCAGGGGCGGCTCGCGGGTCTAAAAACAGGTGTAGTGCAGGAAGGGAAAAAAGCGCGTTTACCATTTTTTTTTTTAATTAAAAATACTCAACTATTCAAAGTCTAAGAAAAAAGTCTTAATATCTTAAATTACCTAAATTTTAACACCAAATCAATCCTTCTATCTTTTAATGCAGCAAATTTATCAATTATATTCATAAAATTGTTAAGTTTTTATCAGTTCCTGTAGAAGCCCCTTTTGAATTGAAATATTGGCCAAAGATAAAAGTCTATCTTGGAATATAGTGTTTCTTAAGAAAGTTTTTAAACGCTTAAGACAAGAAAAACTCCGTTCCACTGACACGCTTGTCGACGAATCGTTAAAATTAGGGAAAAAAGTTTATACGCCTCGGTAAACATACCTTTATTTGCGCCAACTTGTTTCACTAACTGCTGCAATGCCGCAAATATTAGGTCAAGTTTATTTTTAAGCCGCTGATTTTTGGAAATGATTCGGCATATATCTCCAATAAATTTTGAAAAAATCAGTGGGAAAAGTTTGGTTATACTGGCCAAACTTTGCAGTATCAGCAGGACAAAGAAATTGAAGTTTGTAACAATCTTCGAATCTTACTTCCATTTCCATCAAAATATGATCTACTGAACTGTCCTTTAATTTCTTTCTGTGAAAAATCACTGTCGCTAATAATACTCAAACGGAAACAATCGAAATAATACGTGAAAACCAACGAAACGACCAAAACCTATACTATCATTTTAGGGCTAGCGATTTACCAAACAATACACCTGATACTTCCACCCGCGATTCTGGCCACCGGCAAGTGTCATGGCAACGTAGCGTCAAAGCGTAACCAAAACATCGCATGAGGTGTATACTTCGGTCCGTTTTATATTTACAATACACTACTTGTCACGTTGCCGAAGAGGAGGAAAGCGACTCGCGACAGCGGTTAATTTATATGCTAGATTTTTCATGGCGAATTTTACAAATAAGGAATAGAAATGAGAAAAATAATTTCAATAATAGTAATATGTTTTTTAACGTTTTATTATTTATTTTTTTTACATTATGCATTAAGAGTTTTTAAAATACTTGGCTTAAAGCACCGAATTAAAAAAAATATATTTTAAATTTTTAAAATTTCTTACTTAATTTTTGCTCCCTCTTGTCCATTATTAAAGTTGTAATGGGTAATGTGAAAAATTGACAATTAATTTTTTTTACTTTTATGCTTTAACTTTAAATTTTGACACAAAATTTAATTCTCTACAACATTTACCTAAAATTGTGTTCTATCCTAGGCCTTTTTCATATTTTTAGTTATAACCCGTCCTGTATAATAACAATTGGAGTAAAATTTTGTATTTACTAGCTTTGTATCATGCGACCAGTTTTCCCAAAATTTCGTTTTAAAATTAAAACTTTGTTGATTCATTTGTCCTCTTGTAACACCTATCCTGGGACACACTGTATATGTAAAAAATGCCAAATTTTAAATAATAAAAACCTAAAATATTTTTTTAATAAGTGGTATACCCTTAAATTAATTTTTACAAATGCAGCTATTTAAACAAAAGCGTCTTTTAGTAATACAGGGTGTTTGTAAACATATGCAATAAGTTTTAGGAGGTGATTTTCCAGCAAAAAATAGAAGAAAAGTTACCGGGTGTTAAAAATTTTAAAAAATATTGTTTTTATAATACCTTTTATACCCATTTAAATATTTTTCAAAAAATTTGGGAGACGCACCCTGCATTTTTCTAAAATAAAAATAATTTTTAAAATACCCATTAGGTTTTGAAACAAATTTCTTTTTTTTTTACTTTTTTTTGTTAGATGCACGATTTTCGCGAAAATAAATAAAAACCAATTCTTAACATGGTCATTTTGTATCAAAAATATCAGATTCTACAGTAAAAATCACCTTTGCTATTTATTATTTAATTAGATAGGGATTTGACTATGCCTATCATTATCATTATATATAATAAAACTAAGTTGATAAAATGTGCGTGCCGATAAAACTTGAAAAGGAGCCCCGATACGATAAAGGGACTTATATAGTGTGATTGATAGCCCTTTATCCCCCTCGAACAAGAAAGTTCCCGTTTTACCCTAAAGGGCGTATTTTTAAAGATATAAGGACTCTTCCAACCCTTCAACTTGGAAATTAAGTGTAGTGGCGCCATCTGATGTCGAGTATTTGAACTTCATTCAGAACAACGGTTATTTGGGTCTCATATCAACTCCCGAGCGAAGCCGGGAATCATAGCTAGTATTATTATAAATTATTAATTAAAGATAATTGTGTAGCATCAATTTCAGTTAATTTAAATAACACTTGGTTGCCTTTGCTTAATACTAAAGTATTTTTAGGAAGACTCGAAATTAACTAACTAATCACCTTTTCTTATAATATAAACAATAAATACACCAGCAACCCGTTATCTATGTCACTATGACACTATAACCAAACAAACATATTTGACATTTAATGTCAAAGAGTTTTCAAAATATCCTAAAAAAGATAAACATTTTAAAATTTAAAACCTTAATAACAGTTAATTTTTATTTTTATTGAATTTATCTTGACAACGGTGGCAGATTGGCCACCGAAATGTCGATTTTTAGTTATCTTTTTACTTGTTTTAATTTTTTTGGGTTTTTGGTACTTTTAATTTAATTTTTGGCGTGTACCCAAATAAATACCATTCATTATTTCCCGCAAAACCTGTATATACTTTAGTGTTTGTGCGTCATTCCTTTAGGTTTTTTGCCTCAACAACTTTGCATAAAGCTTTATTTAAATTAAACATAGATAACCAAAATATTCCAAATTTTTTTAGTTGAGACCAAAATATGTAAATATATTTGCTAAAGCCTGCATGAAAGTTTAATATAAAAGCTTCGATATACCCAAAAACCTAAAAAAAACTTGTGGCAAATATAAGCAATAAAGCTAAAGCGTATCTTTAAAAACTTCACATTTTTAAGTTTTAATATACCGTTTAATAATAAATTTTAATATTGTTTCACTCTTTTAAATATTACAAGCATGTAAGATATTTCATTAGTCAGCTAGATAGGGATCTGCTATAGTTAGTATTAAAAAAGTGATTTTAATAAATGAATAACTTATTACCTTCAGTTGATATGGAAAAAACAAAATCGGATATATCACTCTTCGACCAAAAAAACGAACAAAATTTCTTTAAATTTAATAATAACTTTTTGGTTTTTTCACAAATTTTAATGATTTTTTGGTCCAGGTATAGCACCTTTCATTAGAATTATTATTTAACATGAGGTGCAATAGTATATTACATTACAAGTGTGGAAAATGACTAATTTCACACGAGTGGGAATATTGTAGTACGAGGCGTTAGCCGAGTGCGACAAACCCACGAGTGTAAAAAGTCATTTTCACACGAGTAATGTACACTATTTTTCCTACGACCACAAGTTATTCTCAAAAACCATAGTAATGGTTGGCTGTTTAAGAATTACGGAGTCTCCAAAAGAAAATGGAATGCCCCGGGCCCGACCAAGACGGTGACACGTGTTTCGTCTTCGTTAAGACTTGGTTTTCAATCCGTTCGTTTGTTGGACATTCTTTACGACGTTTCGCCAACATCTCAGTTGGCATTATCAAGTGTTGCTTCCTTGACGGTTGCTTGACTTGGAACCAAGTAAGTAAAATTTGATGCATGAATTTCGGAACACCCTGTATTTTACTTAATCTAAAACACAAGATATTTTAGCATGCTGGTATTCCAACTAATGTAGGCAATTTGTAAGAGACTTTATAAATCCTAACTTTTAAAATCGGTGGATTAATCATGGCAGCCCGCATAATTCAGCCGCAGGATCGATATAGAATTATCCTGTCAAGTATTGTCTTTGGGATACCCTTATTCTTTTGTTAATAATACCAAGGCAAATAAAAGAGAGGCATTTTAAGAAAATACCTTTTCCATTTGTCAATGTACAGTGTAGACCAAATTTGACGCTTTTGATAGGAAACTTATGTCTCTGTACGTTTTACAAAAAATAAAGCCAAACTTACTGGTGAATACCGCAATTTACTATCTTGCGTCATTTACTCGCTACAGCGTGTTTCTTAATTTCGTGCGTTTTTTTCAATCCTTTATAACTTTTTTTATATTTTATTTTTTTAAATGTATTACACTATATTTATTTTAATCCGTTTTTAGGATTTAATTTACTCAATTTATTCATGTTATCACAGAAATTGCTTACATACGTCATCATGATATAAAAAATATATTCACCTAAATACTAACTATCATCCAGAACAATACCATATACAAACAATTAAAATTCATGTTGAATAAATTCTTCATGAGAATAAAATGTACACTTTAATAAAATGTCCTTATTCCTATTTTTAAAATCTCTCTCTGGCAACAGTCTTAAGTTGTCAGGCAGTCTGATTAAAGAATTTAATTGCCCAATACCCTGGTCCGCTTTGACACCTTTTCAATCTCCAGTAGGCAGGCACAATATTGTGCTTATGTCTGGTGTTATGGCCGTGTACATCTTCGTGAACTGGGAAAGAGCCCATATTCCGTTTAATATAAAGAAGGTTTTCCAGAATGTACTGGCATGGAAATGTCAATATCTTTAAAGACTTAAACGCTTCCCTACAGTCGTCCTGAAAGCCCAGCCCCGCCAGAACCCGCACTGCCTTCCTAATTGGATATTGCAGATTTTGTCATTTATTACTGATATTGTCTAGAAAATAGGCCTTGAAATTAGTAATCATGTTTTACTTTAAATAATCTTAATATAACTTTTGTATTTTATTGATTTTTACGGCAGGAAACTATACAACCACTTTTTTATTAGGTTTTATTAATTTAATGCAACAAACGACAATTATTTTAATGTATGCAGGTAAATTTAAATTGACCTCGAAAAACAAATGCAAGCTTTCTGCTATAAGGTTTAAATTTCGTTTCATTGGTTTTCCAAGGTCATCTTTAAATTACTTGCATACGTAAAAATAATTATGGTTTGTTACATTTATTAACAAAGAAAAAAAACCCTATAAAAATATTCTTGGGGCAAAACATCAACAAAATAAACTAATTAACTCTTAAAAAAATATATTTACTCGTATTTAAGTTATTAAATTATTATTATAATTGGTTCTTTGCCATAAAAGTCAATAAAATACAAAATTTATTTTGAGATTGTTTGAAGTGAAACATGATTACTGATTTCATTGCCTACTTTCTAGCCAATATATGACAAAATCTGCAATATTTCAAAAACGGGTAATTTTCTAGGAACCGGCGGCAACTCCGATTTTGACGAAATTTGGTATACGGGGGTTTTTGGGGCGCTGATCCTGAATCTGAAAGAATTATTTGGCGGAAACGTTTCGTTCTCGAGATATTCATCATCAAAGTTCAAATTTGAACCAAGCTTATTTTCACTATATTCCCCCTTCTTTTGCACACAATTATTGATTTAAAGCTAAAGTGTCACACAATATTTGATTTTCACCTTTTAAAACCCCGTTTTTTTACGTATTTTACATTATTTTTGTATTAAATTGCGTAGCTATACTTTGAATCATTTTAATCCCAGTGTGACATGAAGCCCTATGTGTATGTATGGTTGCCGCATTATCAAAGAAAGGCCACGCAATTTAATGCAAAAATAATGAAAAAAACGCAGAAAAACGTGGTTTTAAAAGGTGAAAAATCAAATATTGTGTGCCACTTTAGCTTCAAATCAAGAATTGTGTGCAAAAAGAAGGGGAATACAGTAAAAATAAGGTTAGTTCAAATACCAACTTTGATGATGGATAGCTCAAGAACGAAACGTTTCCGCCAAATAATTCTTTTAGATTCGTAATCAGCGCCCCAAAAACCCCTTGCATACCAAATTTCGTCAAAATCGGAGTACCCATAAACGGATAAAAAGAAATATGTACAAGCTGTGATACATTTTGAAAATGTAATTTTTATCTTTTATAGAAAGAGCATTTATGCAATCTGCATAAAAAGCTGCTGTACAAAAAGTTTTTACAGATATTAAATTATAAAGGGTTAAAGAAAACGCACGAAATTAAGAAACACGCTGTAGCGAGTAAACGACAGAAGATTGCGGTTTTCGCCAGTAAGTTTGGTTTGAAATTCGATTTCCGCAAATGGGAGTCAGTTTATATGTAAAACGTACAGAAACATGAGTTTCCTATAAAAAGCGTCGAATATGATCCACCCTGCACAATGTACTTTTCGTTAACCTTGCAGTGTATAGCAAAAACTAAAAGGGATAGAATAAATCTGATTACACAAGTTCTAAGAGCATTTTTGAATTTTGCCAATTTGGCCAGCCGCTTGTAACTCGCTTGACATTGGGAATAAAAAAACATAAATAGAAAAGTTTTAAAGATTTTTACGTAAAGTTTAGTGCCGCACCTATATTTTTTTATTTACTTTTATTTTCATGTTATAACATTTTTTAGTTTTTTTTAAATAAAACACCCTGTATATTGTATTAACAGTTAAAAAGCTGTAATAAAAGATACCAGATATAATATATCTAATTTTAAATGGTTTCAGAAATTAAAACAAAACAACATTGTGTTCTTACTTTAAAATAAAAGTCAATGAAAAAATTATTTTACGTCCCTGAATTCTACGTAAAAATTCCTAAAACTTTATCTATTACATTTTTTCCATCCCTAATATCAAGCGAGTTACAAGTGCTTGGCCAAATTGACAAAATTCAAAAAACACTCTGTATCTCCGAAACGAATCAATTTAGCCATAATTTACTCTCACCACTGAATTTGTTTCAACAAGCAAATGCTGGAGTGCCTCAGGGCTCAGTTCTGGCACCAACATTGTTTCTTATTCACATCAACGACCTTCTCTCGTCCACAACTAATTCCATTCATAGTTTCGCCGACGATAGTACACTTCACTTCAGTTTTCAGGTTCATAAACCCATCACTAAACCTGATTTGGAAAACAAACGCAGAGCGATGCAAATATCTCTTTCGCAGGATCTTAATTTAATATTGGATTAGGGCGCCAAAAATCTCGTCCACTTTAATGCATCCAAAACACAATCATGTTCCTTGTCGCGAAAAGAGTCATCAAATACTCATCCTCTACTTATGAGCGGCCAAGTTTTACAGAGCAAAGACACCTTCAATCTTGTTGGCGTCACATTTGAAAGTAGCCTTAACTGGCTTAAACACATTGTATCTATAGTCACGGCAGCTTCAAAAAGCTTGGATTTCTCTTTCGAGCCAAAAGTATTTTTCCCCTTCTAATTCATACACTTTATATGTGTCCCAAATCCGACCTCCTTTGGAATATTGTTCTCATATCTGGGGCATGGCGTCCCCCACAACCCTTAGCATTCTTGATTTCATCCAAATAAGAGTTATTCGTCTCATTAATGATCCTTCACTTACAGAAGGCTTCCCCCTCTTGCCCATCGTCGGGCTGTGGGGGATTTATCACTTTTTATAGGTACTTTCATGACTTGTGTTCTAAACAATTGTCCAGTATAGCTCCTCCACTCACGGTTCCCAACAGAGAAACTCGTGGTTTCTCGTGCGTATGCATCCCTATACGGTCCAACTGGACAGGCCCCGAACTTCCCACTTTTGGTCGTTCTTTTATCCCTAGAGTTTCTAGAATGTGGAATCTGCTGCCCGCGGAGGTCTTTCCTTCCCCCCAAATCTTCAAGTATTTAAGTCCCGTGTCAACAAACTCCCTCTTACCTCGCTTAAGACACCCACGGTACGTTAGTATTTAGGCTTTTAGTCTTCATGGTTTGTCCAAAGATATATAAGAAAAAAAATCGAAATCAAGGTGGTGCAATCATATCTCTTTTAGTTTTTCGCTATACCCTGCATTGGCAACAAAAATGCTTCACCCTGTACCTTAATTTTTTTATTAAAAGAAATAAAAGGATTTTTCCAGAGATACTGAATAATTTTACACGTCATGAACAAGATGTCACTACACGTGCTGCATTAATTTATGGGAAAAAGCATTTTTTGACCTTAAATTCAACTAAAATAGTAACATAATGGTATACAGGGTGTTCCAAAATTTACGTATCAAATTTAATGGAATATTCTTCGTGGAAAATTAGCGCTTATCATATATATAAAATTCTCGTGTCACGGTGTTCGAACTTGAACTCCTCCAAAACGGCTCGACCGATTCTCATGAAATTTTGTGAGCATATTGAGTAGGTCTGAGAATCGGCCAACATCTATTTTTCATCCCCTAAATGTTAAGGGTAGTCCACCCCTAAATTTTATTTTTTATTGTTTAGGCAAAATTTTTGGTTTTTATTTTTTTATGACACAGCATACAAAAATACATACAACCCTAAATTTTCACCCCTCCACGATCAACCCTTATATTTTATTTGTTAATTAAAAACTTTAATTTTTTTAGTAAATTTTTTTTTTTTGATGACTTACAATAAAAAATCTCATATTACTCTCAATTTTTCACCCCTCTACGATCAACCCCTATTTTTTATTTGTTAATTATAAACTTTAATTTTTTGGAATTTTTTTTTATTTTTTGATGACTTACAATAAAAAATCTCTTAATACTCTCAATTTTTCACCCCTCTACGATCAACCCCTATTTTTTATTTGTTAATTCCTATCCAGATATTATAATTTCAAGTTCCTTTAATTATGATTTTTTTTAAATTCAATTTGATCTCCCGCCCTCACCGTTCGACTATTGATCAATTATCAATCGATCAGTTATCCCCGCCAGGTGTCACCACTTATTCAGCAAACATTACGTAGTAGGGATGAGGACGAAGCCGGTCTCCTGTCTTACTCACTATACATTTTTCAGCCATGTTTTTTTAGTTTTATATGTGTATCAATCGTGGCAGTGACTGTTATACCTATTATTTCAATTTTCCTTTGCAATTCTCATATTAATTTTACTGTCATCATAAAATTATCATTAATTTCCAGTGCAATAATTTATTTACTATTTATTAATCTGACAGAGACAGTTTTAACTCTCAGTTAATTAAGTGATCTCATGTAAATAAACACGTATTGTAAGCTCCCGCAAACAACGGCCATTACCGTACCTGTATATATTGTACTTAGCATTTTTGGGAATTGTTTCAGGATCCATCCGCCGAAACTTTCTCTAAACAACTGTTAGATATTGGCGATGGGAAAGTTGCTGTACATGAAAATACTGGATGCATAAAATTACAGACGGACTTCTGCACAATCATCGACTCGCAAAATAGTCTTATCGATCACATATTTCCCGACGTACACACACAATATGCAAATCATAAGTGGCTGGCAGAAAGAGCGATCTTGGCAGCTAAAAATGTGGACGTCAATGGGTTAAATTTAAATATACAACAGCTGTTGCCTGGGGACTTGGTGTCATATAAATCTATCGATGCAGTTTGCGATACCAACGAGACTGTTGAATTATCCAATTGAGTTCTTAAATTCATTGGATTTGCCAGGCATGCCACCACATCATTTACAATTGAAGGTTGGATCTCCGATTATTCTACTTCGAAACTTAAACCCACCACGGCTATGTAATGGCACACGATTAGTCATTAAAAAATTAATGAAAAACGTTATTGAAGCCATCATCTTGAATGGCAAGTTTCAAGGCGAAAATGTGTTGCTGCCACGAATCCCTATGATTCCTACAGATGTGCCAATTGAATTCAAACGCACTCAATTCCCAATTAGATAGGCATTCGCTATGACAATCAATAAGTCACAAGGACAAACATTGTCTGTATGTGGCTTAGATTTGGAAACACCGTGCTTCTCCCACGGACAACTATATGTGGGATGTTCTCGCGTGGGAAAACCATCCAGTTTGTTTGTGTTGGCTAAAGACGGACTAACCAAAAATATTGTACACTCTATTGTGCTAAGAGATTAATTTTTTTTTGAACTGCCATAATTGATAGTAAAAATATAAATATTTATTTTTCATGTTTAGATAGCTATCAAAGACTGTTGTTTAAAATATATTCGTTACTCTAATAAAGATTTATTTATTAACCTAAATAAAACATACTTTTATTCTTTATAATGCATTCGATTATAAATACTTCCCCGCGAACTTATAGTAGATAATTATTTTTATTTAACTATAAAAATGTTTCCTAGATATAACATACATGGCAAAACAACGTTTGCCGGGTCAGCTAGTTACTATATAAACGGAAACGCTTGCTTTTAGAGATACAGGGTGTTAAAATTCTAATAAAAAAATATAATAATTTTTAGTAATTGGTACATTACTTAACAGCAGCAAAAACATTTCTTGCTATGTAAAATATTTAAAAAAATACCAGGGACGTCCGTGAACTTGAAACAAAAAAATGTTAAACATGCAAAACCTTAAATTTCCAATAATTTTTGTGAAGTTTTTATTACCAAATTTGACATGCATCAAAGTAGTTTTTTTGAAGACTGTGCATCATTTGGAAAAAAATCAAGAATTAAAATTTGTTTAAAATTCAATGGGGACTTTAAAGATAATTTTTATTAAAAAAAAGCACTGGCGGACCATTTTTTTTTAAATAGTCCATACAAATATGGTACCGACATAACTGTTTTTTTTATATATATATCACATAAAAAGATATGTCTGTCTTTTGTTGCTGTTAAGAAATGTACCAAATAGCAATTAAATATCTAGAGCGATTTAAAAATTAGGAGAAAACAATGTTTTTTTGTCCGAAACATACAGTAACATTTTTATTTTGTTGCTACAACAATGAACTTATAGGAATATTATGGAACTATTTTGCAAACATAAAAAAAGTTTCTCATTATTGCTTTGGTAGATTCGTACCTTAAGATTTAATATTTACTTAGTAGCAACGATCTATTTTATTACGATCCAAAATTTTATTTCTAATAACGCTCTAAGTCTGTGACTTGTTAAAGTTAAAATTAGGTATTTAACAAAACTAATTTGTCTTTACTCCGCCACTGTACATACATATCGTTTTATAAAATCGTGCTTTGAGTAGGTCTCTGGAACGTAATTGTAAGAACTCTATTTTATTTTGTAAATACTTCACATTTTTATGAGGGCAGCACCGCCTAGAGTCGCCTAAATTAAGCAGTGATGCCAAAACCATCAAATTTTTAGAATTTAACACATTTTACTAAATAATTAAAAAGACAAAATACTTGGGCAAAAGCACATTTTAGAATAATTAAAAGTGTGTAATTTTAAAATGAAAATAATTTTGGAAGTTGCAAAAGCCAATCCCGTGCCTATATTATTTTAAAAATAAGTTTAGAATATTTCGTTGTCCTTACAGACTTTGAGGTTTAAAATATGGCAGCAAGGGATTTACGGCGAAACATTAAGTATGTTATACAAATTTGCCTGGTGAACAATCTTGTTAAATAAAATATATCGTTGCTTAGTAGGAAATATATTTACTGAAATAAAGTGCACTTTTTAAGTCAGAGAATAAGTGTTTCTTTTTTTTAAGTGCCCTCTATATGGGAATAACATGGCCGGAAAACCAGAGTGCTGCGGGTCAAATTAAATTAATGTTTGTATACAAATCACCTTCCAATTTTCTTGCTTTCTGCAATAACCGTCAGTCTTTTTTTTCGATGTACAGGGTCCGTCTACGACGAGTTGAGTCGACAAGTATATAGGAAACGCCTAGGAATATGTTTCTGAAAATTTATATAGGAGGGTAACTGAAAGAGCTCTCTTCAACAAAAATATTTTCAACTCTCGACATATACATCAACTTCGTTATTTTAAATGAAATGTCCTATTTTTATTAAATTTTTGGAATCTACGTTAAATTTTAATACAACTTTGTATAAAACATCATACACCTAGATCTAGCCATTTTGCAGCAATTTCAGTTTTTTCGAAATATTTGACAGATGCAACCTTGGACAAAAATAACAATTTCTTGAAATTCAAACAAGATAGGCTAACTATTTTTTGACTTTGGATAAATAAGATCCATATCTTACCACTCACATGAAAATTGTCAAAAAAAAAAAAAAAAAAAATATGCAAGGTGCCCAAAAATTAACACCGTATTCTGAAATTTTGAAAACTCAAAAACTACATTTTTTAAATGTCAACCTTATTTTTTTCTTCACCAATGGATTCTACGCTACAAAAAGAAGGGCATGAATGAATCAACAAAAAACAAAAGCTATCGAGTTAATTAGGCACGCTCGTTGCTAAAACTAACAAGTTTGCTCGCCAAACGTACGTTATTAATAAAATTAACACAACATAAGAACCGCTGATATAAAAGATGAAGTTAATGACAGCAAATGTTCGAACTGGTGTCCCCAACTTTTGTTTTTTTGTTGATTCATTCATGCCAAAGCCAACTGACATTTTTGAGTGTCCTAATAAAGATAGAAATATTTCGTTTTTTCCACTTTATACGCAAACCGTTCATTTTAAATATAGGGTTGTAATTATAAAGTGCCCTTCTTTGTAGCGTAGAATCCATTGGTAAAGAAAAAAATAAGGTTGACATTTAAAAAAATGAAGTTTTTGAGTTTTCAAAATATCAGAATACGGTGTTAATTTTTGGGCACCTTGTATATTTTTTTGACAATTTTCATGTGAGTGGTAAGATATGGATCTTATTTATCCAAAGTCAGAAAAATAGTTAGCCTATCTTGTTTGAATTTCAAAGAAATTGTTATTTTTGTCTAAGGTTGCATCTGTCAAATATTTCGAAAAAACTGAAATTGCTGCAAAATGGCTAGATCTAGGTGTATGATGTTTTATACAAAGTTGTATTAAAATTTAACGTAGATTCCAAAAATTCAATAAAAAATAGGACATTCCATTTAAAATAACGAAGTTGATGTCTACTTCCGGTATAACCGGAAGTTGTCGAGAGTTGAAAATATTTTTGTTGAAGAGAG
Source organism: Listronotus bonariensis (assembly GCA_014170235.1). Taxonomy (NCBI): domain Eukaryota; kingdom Metazoa; phylum Arthropoda; class Insecta; order Coleoptera; family Curculionidae; genus Listronotus; species Listronotus bonariensis. Next base: position 51,620 of record JACEGR010006697.1, read on the forward strand.
CTCTTTTCAGTTACCCTCCTATATAAATTTTCAGAAAAATATTCCTAGGCGTTTCCTATATACTTGTCGACTCAACTCGTCGTGACGGACCCTGTACATCTTAGGACTTTGTTATAAAGGAAGTAAAATATTTTTAAAGGAGAAACCAATTACTAAAAAAATCGGTTGTCTGCAAAGTCGGTTTACTGACGATAGTTGAACGTGACTAACGTCATAAGAAAATACTGATGCAATGGTTGCATTTTTCAAAAGGAAATTAAACAATTTACACCACATTTACTTTTCACTGCACTTCCTACTTGACGAAAAGATGTAAATGTATTATTGTATAGCAGCTATTCACGCGGACCGCTTAAAGTAGAAGAGAAACAGATGTCGAACGCTGCCAAATGCGGAGGCCGATTTCACGCTCTCGCTTGCACTTCAAGCTTTTAATGGAACGCTGCATGAGTCATGTTTTTAGAGCGTGCAGCCGGCTCCATCGAATTACAAGACGTTGTCACGTCAAAAAAGAAAGTTAACTATAAACAGTAATCGAAAAAAAAATTTAAACTACTTTTTGTTTTAAGATAATTTCAGTATTATCTTTTTAAAAATGCGTGGTGTAGTTGGACTGAAGTTAACATGAAATAAAAGTTAAGAAAGCTCAATCATGCTGCTGTCTGGGAAATTTAACATCAGCTGAGTTTGGCAGCACGTGTCGTAAATAGTTAATTAAGCAAGATTAGTTGAAAATCACAGAAATAACTTAGGCAGTTATTTTAAAGTTAAATGCACATATTTTTAACTTAACGCGGTTTAACTTTTTTAACACGCTTTTATTAGCTTGGGTTGTAACTATCTATCTATCTATCTATGTAACGGAATCTTTGAGCCTAATTTTTACCAACTTCCAGCGATTCATTTTCTTTGAAACTTTGCACACGTATCAAGGATGGCAATGCAATAATTTAAAAACAGTATCCCGTTATCCTGATTAGGACCGCCAGGATAAATAAATTCCTTTACAGATCCTCTGTGTCTCTTGACAAAATGGCAAAGGATTTTTTTAGTGAATAAACTTGGAGCATTTATTTTTAAAAAACTAATTGATATATCGAACTAAAAATGAGAAATAATATAGTTTAAAAGAACTAAAAAACACGCTTTATATGCAATCGAACTAAAAGTGGAAAATAATTTTCATTACAAGAGTTTGTCACTTCAGAATAAAAGCGTGGGGTGCTTAATATATTAAATGTTATAATTATTCTATTTTCAAATATCTATGAGGGAAAAATTATGAAAAATAGTAAAATGCACCCCACGCTTTTTACTCTGAAGTGACAAACTCTTTGTAATGAAAAATTATTTTCTAATTTTTAGTTCGGTTGCATATAAAAGCGTGTTTTTTTAGTTCTTTTAAACTATTATTTATTTAAATTACTTTTTTATATCCATATAAAAATTACCAACCTTTTCTTTCAGTATTCGTAATTTTGTCCTAAGCAATAATTCTCCAAGCTTATGCATCTGGACTAAGAACTACCCTGTATGTTTAAAGTAGGAAATTCAATAAAAATACACAGAAACTTTCACATTTAAAAGTCTGTTAAGTTTTTAAATAAAAAAATGCAAAGCTTTAAAAAACAGTAAAGGTCTAAAAGCAGTGGCGCCTTTGCCATTAGGCTGAGTAGGCTGAAGCCTAGGGCGGCGGATTTTGGGGGGCGGCAAATAAAATGGAAGTGAGGTTTTTTTTTATCTTCAAAATTTTTTCATGATGAATAATTTTGTTGCATTTGGAATCTTTGTACCCACAATGGAAAGAAATGGAAGTGAGTACTTTTTTTTTTTTTTTTTGCTCTTCTAAACTTTTTCAGACGGAAAAGATGAGGAAATGGGCGGCGAAAATAAAATAGCCTACGGGCGGCAAAGCTGTCAGTGCGCCTCTGTCTAAAAGGATAAATAAACTTAATTTTCTCAGTTAGGTGGCTGAAATATTTTTAAATTTACACGTCACATGTTAAAGAATAACAAAAACTTTAGACAGACTTAGAAAGACAATACAAAAGAAGCAAAACGTAAATATCTTAAACGGTTTAATTGGTCTGCTTTGTATGGTAACATTTTGTATATTGGGTCATACCAAAAAAATATTTAAAAACAAACAAAACTAACAAAAGTCCTTCTAATGTAGGCTACTAAGTATCAATAGATATACTACTTTATTTTTAAACCAGCGAATTTACAAAATAATTTTAAAATAATACATAAAATGTAATTTTTCTTTAATAAGCTCCTATTTTGATCTGTTTCGCGACACTCCTAAAACCTTGGTCTAAAAAATATACAATTTATTAGCTAGCGCTAGCAAAGTGTTAAAATACTCTTTTAGGTTTTCGTAAATTTGTATTAAAAATAAAATTCATTTTTTTGCACAATACAATTTAACACCATGTAGGGGAAAAGTGGTAGAGGGAAGCTTTTAAATGGTTTTAACATTTCTTCTTAATTTTGATTCTAAAACTTTTTTTTTGCTTACTAAAAAATATTTTAATAAATTAAAATTTGTCATAGATTTTAGTTTCAGTAGGCTTACTTAATTTATAAGTTCAATAGTATTCTTTAAACTTAAAGTAAAGCGTTATGAAATAGACCACTCTCAGATTTTTAATTCTTTTACATTTTTTTGTCCTTTTGTTTTTAACCTTTTAATCCTGGTTTCTTTGTGTTGCATCTTCCTTATATTTTTGTTATTTTTCTTTTGATGTCTCTTATTGACATAACTGTATTTACGTTTTTAATCAAAAGATTGTTTAACTAAAATGTCTATATATTATGTTCTATTATCCTATTTAAAAACACACTCTTTGTAATTCCAAATAAACTGCTGTCAGTTTGAAAGCCGCACATTTAAACCTTCTTCTTTTATTACCTGGTAACTTATAAAACTATTTTTGAAAATATCACTAACCAGAACCTACATACTCACTCTTATAAAAGAAATAAAAAATGATAAAATGTAAGTCATATATCTATTCATTGCATGTAAAAAGCAAATGTTAAGTTTTTTCTTAATTATTTATTTATAAAATAATTATTAAAAATATTTAAAGAGTTTTCCACTTTATAAAAAATTATGAACTTAAAAATTACAAAAAAAGAACATCAAATGAAATTTGTTGACTTTCGTCACACAAAAACCATTCGTAACAAATCGAACATGTTTCAATGCATTTTTAGTGAACTTGGCAACGTAAAAAAACCCAGAAAGCTTATACACTCATGGACAAAATTATCGAATATTTTTTGTTATCGCTGAAGCACAATTTTAAATTATCGCACTAAGCTTAAACAGGGTGACCCTATTGTCCGGGAGAGTCCAATATGTCTGTTGTTCAACAAGATATACCAAAAGTTTTCCTAAAAGTTGTAGGGTTTTTAAGCGTGCATGTCCTAAAAATATTGTGATGTACTACAGATTGTTCTAAAAAAGTTATGGCCAAAAAATTAGTTTTTTTTTAATTGTAACCCCCATTTTTGTTTACAGAAAAAGCATTTTTCGGTAAAGAAGATTTTTGGTATTTTAACTGGAAAACCCAGTATATTCGTCAGTATTCTTAATTAAAAACGTCTGTTTAAATCAAGTTTTACCACGTATACCTTTTTTATAAAAATTTGAAATTTTTATCCAAAAGTTACATATAGAGTGGCTCAAAAAATAAGTTTATTTTTAATTTGTGGAAGATTACAGGTGACGCCCTCTGAATTTTATACTAAAATTAAGAGCAGATTCTAATTTATCACCTGCCAAAACCCTGTTTTGCCAATTTTTTTGATAATGCACCTATTATGACCACAATTATTTATAGAAAACTAAGGAATTTATTTTTAATATTCTGTATCTCCAAAATCGTCCACTTTTAAACATAGGTAAGTTGGGTTGGATGGCGGTATTTTAGTCGCAGGAAATTTTGGTATCATTTTTCCACAACTTTTAGATACACCCTGTATAAAATCTGTTGCTTTTTTTTCTCTAAATTTTGGACAATTCTGTACGCTGAAATATTTAGAGGCTCTAAGTGATACCCACAGTAATTTATATTTTAGTTAAAAGAAAACATATTTTTAAATTTGAAATGAAATATCAGAATTTAGGGAAACCTTACTAAATATAAAAGCAAAATTGTGTTAAACCCCACCACGATTTAGTAAAGATATGTACAGGGTTGTCCAACGAAGGGTAAACACCCTCGTAATTTCTTTATTTCAAAGATATTGAAAAACGGTTTATACAAAAGTTGTAGGAATTTTAGAGGAGAATATGAGCAGTTTGCCATGAAAACAATTAAACATTTAATAAAAAATTTATACGAGAAAATATGGTTATCTTCCTTATTTTAAATGGAACACCCGGTATATTATGTGATTTTTGGATTCTCTAGAAAATTCTAAACCTTTTTTATATAGGGTGTTACATGTCTAAAGTTAAAATTTTCGGAGCAATGGACAATTGAAAATCAGTAAAAGGTCTTATAGCTTATTCTATTAAATAGGCTGAAATGCAAAAAAATTTCAACAATGGGACGCGTGCTCCAACAGTGGCGTTTGGTTGCACAGATGTATTGCCACTTGAGTATTCCTGAATGTTTTTAATCTAAGAATTCTTAATAGAAACAGAAAATGATAGTGAACAAAATACTAGTATTATTGTGAAAAATCGTAGGGTGCTCTGTGCCATATTTTTGTATATCAAGCAACCCACGCTTTTTCACAATAATACTAGTATTTTTTGTTCACTATTATTTTCTGTTCACGTGTCCCATTGTTGACATTTTTTGCATTTCAGCCTATTTAATAGAATAAGCTATAGACATTTTACTGATTTTCAATTGTCCATTGCTCCGAAACCTTTAACTTTAGACATGTAACACCCTTTATGAAAAAGGTTTAGAATTTTCTAGAGAATCCAAAAATCACATAATATACCGGGTGTTCCATTTAAAATAAGGAAGATAACCATATTTTTTTCGTATAAATTTTTATTTGATGTTCAATTGTTTTCATGGCAAACTGCTCATATTCTCCTCTAAAATTCCTACAACTTTTGTATAAACCGTTTTTCAATATCTTTTAAAATAAAGAAATTACGAGGGTGTTTACCCTTCGTTGGACAACCCTGTACGCTTTCTTTGTTGTGTTATATGTAGGTATGTGATGTACAGGATTTTCATTTATATTTTGCCACCAACTTTTAACTATAAGCAAAAAGCCTAGAAAAAACGTCATGTATAAAAGTTTCATACTTTTTTATCTTTTTGTATTTAAGCATTGAAAAAGAAACAAATGAACATCAAAAAGTCAAGAACAATGAAGGGGTAAACTTTTTAAATGGGACACCCTGTATATTATGTCACCATTAAAAGATCTTTTAAAAAGCTTTATAAACATGCACATTTGATATACAGGGTGGCCCACCATATTCGACACGGTCTGTAGCTGGATAACCATGGAGTTTAAAAAAAAAATTAAATACTGGAACATATACAGGTCGAAAAGACCACAGTACAAAATTATTTTAGTCTATACAGGGTGTCTCAAAAAAGTGTGACGTATCAAAGTTATATTTTTTTAAATGGAACACCCTATATTTTATAACGGTTTTAGATACTACTTTAAAAAATAACTCAAGTTTGTATATAGTACTAAGTGTCTAATTTTATTAGTTTTTGTGATATTTGTTTTTTTGAAAAATGCAGAGGTAAAATTAAATTGATTTTACTTTAACACTTTAAACTTTTAAAATGTGTAACAAGATTTAAAAAAGTCTGCCATATCATACGTAGGTCAAATCAAGATCAAATATTGTACAGGGTGATCAAATAATAATTTCAATTTTTCAGAAAATCAAATAGCTATATCTCTCTTATTTTAAATGGAACACCCTGTATTTTTTTACGTCACATGATGACAAATAAAATACTTTTTCAAATGGTGTATAGGTTGCCTATACCTATCTTTTGTGCTTTTTAGTAAAATCTGTTTTTACAAATTTTTAGTCCAAATCTGTTTTTACAAATTTTAGTTCAAATGTTTATTTAAATTAAAGTTGGTTGTGACATAGCAGCCATTAATATTTTCTTAAGAAAATAACAACGATTATTGATTGATTACTAGTGTTTTAGTCAGTTTAAAAGAAATTCCAATAATTTTAAATAAAAACCCCTTCTTCTACAACAATAAGTTGATATAATTCTGGTAGGATGTGAAAAAAATGGTTTACTTTAGTCTAGA
>JACEGR010006698.1:0-57871 GCA_014170235.1 Listronotus bonariensis
AATTATTAAAACAAAAAAACTATATAGGGTGGTCCCTAAGTAATGGACCAAAATAGGCCCTTAGCTAAGTACACCCAAGGTAGCAAATTTTCGGTGTAGATAGATTGGATTTTATTCCTTTTATTTAAATTTTTCCGGAATTTGCAAGCTTTTTTTTATAATGCCAATATTTGTGTTTTTGTGGAAATTTGTACTTTTGTAAAAATGTCCGCAAAATTATTTAAAACACCCATAGTCCGCTAATGTAGTTGAAGTGTGTCTACGTCACAAAAGATACAAGCTACGACATTCCTTTAAGTCAAGTAAATAGAGAACTAAAAATCGACGTTTTGGTGGCAAGTCTAAGTCACCGTTGTCAAGATAAATTAAATAAAAATAAAAAATTAAAAATTAACTATTATTTAGGTTTAGAATTTTAAAATTTTTTGCTTTTTTAGGAGATTCTGAAAATTTTGACATTAAATGTTAAATATGTTTGTTTTGTAATTCGAATGAAGAATCTAAAATAAAAACATTCAGATCTCGGTTTTTCTTCAAAAATAACGCGATGGGAAGAAAAAATCGTTTCTCGTAAAATTGGCGAATGTCGCTTACGATGTTTTGTAAAAACGCATCGATATACCCTATTTTGAAGTAATAAATTTAATAATCTTATTGATACTGGGTCCATTTATCGGGGATTTTATTTTTATTAAATTTTGCGTATATCCTTACTCTAACTGATCCGGCCGACTGCTCGTCAGCGACTGCTATCAATTTCTGATGGTAATCGTATTAGCAAAGCGACATCGTACAACTTTCGCCATCTGTTGGTCGCGGTAGGTACTAAAATTTTTTAAGGTACGCTGAAATCTCACTTGTGGGGTTCTATGGATTGGTATTCTTTGGTATCGAAGCGGACAGTTGTAAATTCATCGGTTCCTGGCCTATGTTTCTAGTAGCTTGGACCTGGGTGTATGTATGGATACATTTGTAGTTATGGAAAATATGCTGTTTTTAAAGGCATTTCTGGGGTGCACTAAATAACTTAAAGCCGAATATCTAGATAGCGGTTGCCTGGAGCGTTTTCTACAAAGTATACCTTTTTTGTAGAAAGCATAGAAGGGTTTAATATTTTACTTAAATGATACGTACAAAAAACACTTAAAAGTTGCATTATATATGAATAACTCCTAACAGAAAACCGTTGGATTATTAGAATAATCGCAATCCATTAAATATTATCGAAATATTAATATATATATATATATATATATATTTTAAACTTTGACACCCTGAATCGTGCTTGGTATTAACTTTTGTACTAAGGTAGGTTTAGTTAAATTGCAATATTTTAAGTTCACATCTCTCCACTTGAATTTTGGCTCATTACTTAGAGACTCTTCTGTATATTGCGAGCATGCCACTATTTAAATTAAATTCAGATAAATGTAAATATAATGAAAAATATCATATTTTTTTACACTCTGAAATCTAGAAAAATTCAGAAAATTGCCTTCCTAAACATCTCAATGATCTTACTTATTGTTTTAATTAAGAGCAAAAAACGCTACCAAATTTTAAACTGCCAAACTTTTAAAAAGTCATATTTGTTCCATTAGTAAACCAATATGCGAAAATGCTATCGTAGAAAGTGGTTCATCTACCAATACCTTATATTTTTCCACTGTCAATACAGAGCGAAACAAAACTAATATTTTTTAAGTAAACCAAAACTTTTCTTTTCGTTATGTATTTTTCAGGACTTTTACATGTTACCTTAAAATTTTTATCCCAAAAAAGCACAAAAACTGGTTAAAAGGTGTAACGATTTTAGGACAGCCTAACACATCTTCAAGTTTTTATATTTAATACACTAATTTTATGTCCTTAAGTTGTCGTAAACCAAACCACACTCAGGTGTATGATTTTCATACTATAACTGAAGGAAATGTAATCCAGCAGCATTAATATATAAACCTTATACATACCGAATTTAAGTTTCTAGTTTGTTTCTGCAAATGTTAATATTATATTTAGTGTGTCTACTTAAGTTCACACCATATGAAAAACTTTTTATTATTAATTTTACGATAAAAAGTTATTCCTTATAACGTTCTACATGGTTCTTAGCCGGAAATATAACAATCATAAATTAGTTTTCTTTCGTGGTACAAAATACCTCAAAAACTGTGAATTTGAAATAACAGGAAAGCACCGGCGTGATGGACAATAAACTACTACGTTTATTTGATATTTTCGCTTCCTAAAGATTTTTTGGAAATTCTTCTTATAGCTAAAAGCGTGCTAATAAAAACCAAAAATAGTTTGAAACAATTCTGCGGTTGGTGGTCTTAATTAGCTCTGAAAGAAATACCTTCGGCAAGTGTGACAATTTCCAACTCCACATCTCCAAATCAGACAGTGTTTGACAGATGCAGTTCAAGGAAATAACATGCAGTAAAGAACTTTTGTCTTTTTAATTTTGTAAAATGGTAATTTATTAGTCGATAGCAATAAAAATTTATGTTTTGCACATAAGTGCATACTCTTTTCAATTGTAATATGTAAAATTAGCTTAAGAACTATTAAAACAGCAAAAAGTCATTAAAATACACGTTTTAATAAACTTTTTTAATAAGCCACAATTTAAAATTTATTTTTAATTCTAAAAATATTTTTTATATAAAAAAGTGTATTATTTTAAATAACAAAATTTATCTTGAGCAAAATTCATATTTTTGAGGTACTTGTACCTCTTATACTACTAAAAAATAATAAGTATCTGATAATTGCATTTAGGGTTTCAGACCACACATAACTTTTTATAACAAAAATTTCTGTTCGTAAAATAAATAATAAAAAAATATGGTGCAAACTTAAGTAGACACACAGCATAAATATTATTCTATATAAATCGAATTTGTTTATTTCTTCTTGTCAAATAAACATGTCATATAAAGATGCCAACCACTTTTGCTGCCAAAGCGTCAAGAACGCAAGATTACCGACGCGACCCACTGATCTTGATGGATAGCCAATGCTCGTTACCTGCGCGAAACAAAAGTTAAAATTTATGTGCGAAAAAATGAGTTTGTGCGCAAGCAAATCAAAGGGAAACGCGCCTGGCGCCAAACAAAGTATCGGGCAGAATCATGTGAATTTATCGCCGCTTTTCCGTTTAAAGGACGTAGTCAGAGTCAGTACCGTATTTAAATAAATTTTACAAATATAGTTATATCCAAGTTACATCAAAAACGTCTAATAAGCTATATGTCAATTGTTGCCGTATTCAAGAAAAAAAAGTATTAAAAGCAGTCCTGGATCTAGGAGGGGTGGCAGGCAAACGGTGGTGTTTGCCACGGGTAACATCTTCAAGGGGCGGCAAATTGAAACATGAAATGTATAAAAAAGTGGTGATTTTAAGAGAGAAAGTCTTTTTTAGTCGTCCTTTAATTTATTATTATACATGGGTATTTAAATCTCAATAAAAAGGCCGGGCGGTGCGATATACGGCAAGGTTTGCCCCTCGGTACAAAAGTAAAGATCCGGGGCTGATTAAAAGAAAGTAAAATAAGTAAGTACATCCAAATGCATTACATAAGTTTTAACAATGTTACTGACCTAATGAAATGTTATCACCTGATTTGCTACTCTGACAGTTTTCAATAATTAGAACTTAATGTGACTTTTTTAAAATATGAAGGAGACATGGGAAAAAACCCGTCATTGGATAAAGGTGAATTTTGAGAAAAATGCAAATTAAAATTTTCTTACTAAAATCGAAAATGTAAATAACTTGAAACAATGCTAGTAGTATTTATAGGCATATATAAAAAGTGTCCAATGATCAAAGAAAACCAAATTATCTCTTGCCGACGCCGTCGATAAACGTTCTGTCTGGCGCGAGACATAAAGCAACTACGGGGTGTTTCCGAATATGCGCAGAAATATTTTAACTTACATTTAATGCACTGGTTGAGTTTTTCACCAAAACCAAGATCAGATATGAATTGTAGTCCTTTAAATGTAGCGAATGGTTAGTGTAGGTCAGTTTGGTCCAAAAATGCAATGACGGTGTTTTTCCCTGTACCCTCCATATTTTAATAATAATATTGACAAAAGCATTTACGTTATTTATTGTAGTAACATTTTAAATTTTGTTTTTAAACCTCTTTGTAATATGTTTTGAAGTCTAATTTTCCTCTAGCTTAATTTAATATTATAAATAATACCTTATTTACCCCTTTTTTATTTTAGTGCTTTTTATTACTATAGGTAAGCGGCCAATTTTTTAAAATGTTTTTTTAATGCCATTCTTAGAAGTTGTTGGACGGACATTCTCGTGCTCTGAAATTAAAAAAACAAAACATTGTTTTTTGACCGATTCCTTTTGTCTCCTTTATCTTGCCTCGACTTACACCATTCTATAAAATGAAACAAAAGTTTTGAACCCAGATATGTCATATATGCTAAATTCTAACCTTAAAATATCGGAATATAAAATAGGAAATATTTTACCGCTTTTTTGCGAAGTACTATATATTGGTGGATGCTAAAGCAAAATTTATACCTAAAAGGTATTTTGCATGTCTAAGTCACCATCACTTTTTCATTTTTGAAATAATTGCTAAAAAACTTCAGAACTGAAGAAAAACATTATTGCCTATGTTTTTTAAGATCAGAAACAAATTGTGACTTTTTTAATCACGCATTCGTGTTTAGTAGTACAAAATACATCACAGAAACTGGGTTATATCGTTTTTTATTTTATTTTATCAAGTGACATTAAACTCACGATATTAAATTATTGTTCCTGTTAACGTGACCCAGATAGTCCGTTTACCTTTTCTTCAAAAATAATTTAGCAAATCTTTGTCCTTATTCACTGTTGACGTATCGTGTCTATAATATTTGTTATCACTACCTAATTTATATTCATAAAGAAATGTAAAATAATATAAATTATTTTAAAAATATATAACGAATATAAAAAAAATATTCGTACACATTAAGATACAGAAATTTAAAGATTTTTAAATGATTTAATGATTTAAAAAAGATTTAAGTCCGGTACTGGACATGACTTTTAAATGCGCTGTACCAAAAACCTTCCGGTGAGCCTCGAGTTTATTTACTGCGCGAGGTCGTAAAAATCCGCAAAAGGCAACTAGCCTGTGTTGTGAGATATCTACGACGCGACCCCGCGGCATCGACACCGACGACCTAAAAACCCAAAAACTGAGTTAAAGATATTATTTTATATAACAGAAAATAAATTTAGTAAACAAATACTACTAAATACTTTACAAGTTCTGTAGTTATTTTTATTTACAGTAAATAAAGGTAGTTAGTATATGTTTTATTGACAATATTGCGTATTTTACATTGTTGTCAAAAGTACTTATAAAGGAATCTATAAGTTTAACTTTTTTAAAAAGTTATTTACAAATCAAGTTTGTATTAATAATAACACGTATCTTTGCTGTTCTTTTTTATTTTTGTTTACAAACCTGCAAACAATAAAAATTCTTTTACAAACGTTTTTTATTTTTTTATTATATTTTAAATAAAACTATATTTATGTTTTAATAATAGAATACATATGGGTACCTTTAATCTAAAAAAAATAAAATTTACACAAACAGTTTTAGTTAAAATATTATTTTTAACCATAATTTTTTTAAATAAAACATATTATTAACAATAAAATATGAAAAAAAACTCAATATACAGACATTTATACTAGGATTATGATTGGCCCGGAATATTATTATTATGTTTGTCCCAGAATAGGTGTTACAAGAGGAAAAATTATTGACCAAATATTTTTTAATTTCAAAACGAAATTTTGGGAAAAATGGTCGCATGATTCAAAACTAATAAATACAAAATTTTACCTCAATTTGTACTATACAAGGGAGTTATACCTAAAAATATGATAAATGCCCAGAAATCAAACACTTTTATATTTAAAAATAGAAAATAAGAATTAAATTTTGCAGAGAAATTTACTTTTTTTTATCTTTGGACAATCCACAAAGGCTGAAAGCCTAAATACTAACGTACCGTGGGTGTCTTAAGCAGGGTAAGAGGAAGTTTGTTAACACGGGACTTGAAAACTTGAAGATTTGTGGGCGAAGGAAAGACCTCTGCTGGCAGTAGGTTCCACAGTCTAGAAACTCTAGGGATAAAAGAACGAACGAAATGGGAAGTTCGGGGCCTGTCCAATTGTACTGTATAGGGATGCATACGCGCGGCACCACGAGTTTCTCTGTTGGGAGCTGCAAGAGGAGGGACTATACTGGATAATTCGTCGGAGCAGAAGCCGTAAAAGTATCTATAGAAGAGCGATAGATCTCCCACAGCTCGACGATGGGCAAGAGAAGAAAGTCTTTGAGTAAGTAAAGGATCATTAATAAGACGAACAGCCCTTCTTTGAATGGCATCAAGAATGCTGAGGGTTGTAGGGGATGCCATTCCCCAGACATGAGAACACTTTTCCAGAGAGAATGTTTTTTTTTTAATTCAATGCCTTAAGCCAAGTATTTTAAAACTGTTAATGCATAATGTTAAAAATTGACAAAAATATATTTTTTTATTTTTATTTTTAATATTTAACTTAAAATTAAATTATAAACTTTTAAAATTTTACCCCATTTTCAATCAATTATTAAAACAAAAAAAAACTATATAGGGTGGTCCCTAAGTAATGGACCAAAATAGGCCCTTAGCTAAGTACACCCAAGGTAGCAAATTTTCGGTGTAGATAGATTGGATTTTATTCCTTTTATTTAAATTTTTCCGGAATTTGCAAGCTTTTTTTTATAATGCCAATATTTGTGTTTTTGTGGAAATTTGTACTTTTGTAAAAATGTCCGCAAAATTATTTAAAACACCCATAGTCCGCTAATGTAGTTGAAGTGTGTCTACGTCACAAAAGATACAAGCTACGACATTTCTTTAAGTCAAGTAAATAGAGAACTAAAAATCGACGTTTTGGTGGCAAGTCTAAGTCACCGTTGTCAAGATAAATTAAATAAAAATAAAAAATTAAAAATTAACTATTATTTAGGTTTAGAATTTTAAAATTTTTTGCTTTTTTTAGGAGATTCTGAAAATTTTGACATTAAATGTTAAATATGTTTGTTTTGTAATTCGAATGAAGAATCTAAAATAAAAACATTCAGATCTCGGTTTTTCTTCAAAAATAACGCGATGGGAAGAAAAAATCGTTTCTCGTAAAATTGGCGAATGTCGCTTACGATGTTTTGTAAAAACGCATCGATATACCCTATTTTGAAGTAATAAATTTAATAATCTTATTGATACTGGGTCCATTTATCGGGGATTTTATTTTTATTAAATTTTGCGTATATCCTTACTCTAACTGATCCGGCCGACTGCTCGTCAGCGACTGCTATCAATTTCTGATGGTAATCGTATTAGCAAAGCGACATCGTACAACTTTCGCCATCTGTTGGTCGCGGTAGGTACTAAAATTTTTTAAGGTACGCTGAAATCTCACTTGTGGGGTTCTATGGATTGGTATTCTTTGGTATCGAAGCGGACAGTTGTAAATTCATCGGTTCCTGGCCTATGTTTCTAGTAGCTTGGACCTGGGTGTATGTATGGAAACATTTGTAGTTATGGAAAATATGCTGTTTTTAAAGGCATTTCTGGGGTGCACTAAATAACTTAAAGCCGAATATCTAGATAGCGGTTGCCTGGAGCGTTTTCTACAAAGTATACCTTTTTTGTAGAAAGCATAGAAGGGTTTAATATTTTACTTAAATGATACGTACAAAAAACACTTAAAAGTTGCATTATATATGAATAACTCCTAACAGAAAACCGTTGGATTATTAGAATAATCGCAATCCATTAAATATTATCGAAATATTAATATATATATATATATATATATATTTTAAACTTTGACACCCTGAATCGTGCTTGGTATTAACTTTTGTACTAAGGTAGGTTTAGTTAAATTGCAATATTTTAAGTTCACATCTCTCCACTTGAATTTTGGCTCATTACTTAGAGACTCTTCTGTATATTGCGAGCATGCCACTATTTAAATTAAATTCAGATAAATGTAAATATAATGAAAAATATCATATTTTTTTACACTCTGAAATCTAGAAAAATTCAGAAAATTGCCTTCCTAAACATCTCAATGATCTTACTTATTGTTTTAATTAAGAGCAAAAAACGCTACCAAATTTTAAACTGCCAAACTTTTAAAAAGTCATATTTGTTCCATTAGTAAACCAATATGCGAAAATGCTATCGTAGAAAGTGGTTCATCTACCAATACCTTATATTTTTCCACTGTCAATACGAGCGAAACAAAACTAATATTTTTTAAGTAAACCAAAACTTTTCTTTTCGTTATGTATTTTTCAGGACTTTTACATGTTACCTTAAAATTTTTATCCCAAAAAAGCACAAAAACTGGTTAAAAGGTGTAACGATTTTAGGACAGCCTAACACATCTTCAAGTTTTTATATTTAATACACTAATTTTATGTCCTTAAGTTGTCGTAAACCAAACCACACTCAGGTGTATGATTTTCATACTATAACTGAAGGAAATGTAATCCAGCAGCATTAATATATAAACCTTATACATACCGAATTTAAGTTTCTAGTTTGTTTCTGCAAATGTTAATATTATATTTAGTGTGTCTACTTAAGTTCACACCATATGAAAAACTTTTTATTATTAATTTTACGATAAAAAGTTATTCCTTATAACGTTCTACATGGTTTTTAGCCGGAAATATAACAATCATAAATTAGTTTTCTTTCGTGGTACAAAATACCTCAAAAACTGTGAATTTGAAATAACAGGAAAGCACCGGCGTGATGGACAATAAACTACTACGTTTATTTGATATTTTCGCTTCCTAAAGATTTTTTGGAAATTCTTCTTATAGCTAAAAGCGTGCTAATAAAAACCAAAAATAGTTTGAAACAATTCTGCGGTTGGTGGTCTTAATTAGCTCTGAAAGAAATACCTTCGGCAAGTGTGACAATTTCCAACTCCACATCTCCAAATCAGACAGTGTTTGACAGATGCAGTTCAAGGAAATAACATGCAGTAAAGAACTTTTGTCTTTTTAATTTTGTAAAATGGTAATTTATTAGTCGATAGCAATAAAAATTTATGTTTTGCACATAAGTGCATACTCTTTTCAATTGTAATATGTAAAATTAGCTTAAGAACTATTAAAACAGCAAAAAGTCATTAAAATACACGTTTTAATAAACTTTTTTAATAAGCCACAATTTAAAATTTATTTTTAATTCTAAAAATATTTTTTATATAAAAAAGTGTATTATTTTAAATAACAAAATTTATCTTGAGCAAAATTCATATTTTTGAGGTACTTGTACCTCTTATACTACTAAAAAATAATAAGTATCTGATAATTGCATTTAGGGTTTCAGACCACACATAACTTTTTATAACAAAAATTTCTGTTCGTAAAATAAATAATAAAAAAATATGGTGCAAACTTAAGTAGACACACAGCATAAATATTATTCTATATAAATCGAATTTGTTTATTTCTTCTTGTCAAATAAACATGTCATATAAAGATGCCAACCACTTTTGCTGCCAAAGCGTCAAGAACGCAAGATTACCGACGCGACCCACTGATCTTGATGGATAGCCAATGCTCGTTACCTGCGCGAAACAAAAGTTAAAATTTATGTGCGAAAAAATGAGTTTGTGCGCAAGCAAATCAAAGGGAAACGCGCCTGGCGCCAAACAAAGTATCGGGCAGAATCATGTGAATTTATCGCCGCTTTTCCGTTTAAAGGACGTAGTCAGAGTCAGTACCGTATTTAAATAAATTTTACAAATATAGTTATATCCAAGTTACATCAAAAACGTCTAATAAGCTATATGTCAATTGTTGCCGTATTCAAGAAAAAAAGTATTAAAAGCAGTCCTGGATCTAGGAGGGGTGGCAGGCAAACGGTGGTGTTTGCCACGGGTAACATCTTCAAGGGGCGGCAAATTGAAACATGAAATGTATAAAAAAGTGGTGATTTTAAGAGAGAAAGTCTTTTTTAGTCGTCCTTTAATTTATTATTATACATGGGTATTTAAATCTCAATAAAAAGGCCGGGCGGTGCGATATACGGCAAGGTTTGCCCCTCGGTACAAAAGTAAAGATCCGGGGCTGATTAAAAGAAAGTAAAATAAGTAAGTACATCCAAATGCATTACATAAGTTTTAACAATGTTACTGACCTAATGAAATGTTATCACCTGATTTGCTACTCTGACAGTTTTCAATAATTAGAACTTAATGTGACTTTTTTTAAAATATGAAGGAGACATGGGAAAAAACCCGTCATTGGATAAAGGTGAATTTTGAGAAAAATGCAAATTAAAATTTTCTTACTAAAATCGAAAATGTAAATAACTTGAAACAATGCTAGTAGTATTTATAGGCATATATAAAAAGTGTCCAATGATCAAAGAAAACCAAATTATCTCTTGCCGACGCCGTCGATAAACGTTCTGTCTGGCGCGAGACATAAAGCAACTACGGGGTGTTTCCGAATATGCGCAGAAATATTTTAACTTACATTTAATGCACTGGTTGAGTTTTTCACCAAAACCAAGATCAGATATGAATTGTAGTCCTTTAAATGTAGCGAATGGTTAGTGTAGGTCAGTTTGGTCCAAAAATGCAATGACGGTGTTTTTCCCTGTACCCTCCATATTTTAATAATAATATTGACAAAAGCATTTACGTTATTTATTGTAGTAACATTTTAAATTTTGTTTTTAAACCTCTTTGTAATATGTTTTGAAGTCTAATTTTCCTCTAGCTTAATTTAATATTATAAATAATACCTTATTTACCCCTTTTTTATTTTAGTGCTTTTTATTACTATAGGTAAGCGGCCAATTTTTTAAAATGTTTTTTTAATGCCATTCTTAGAAGTTGTTGGACGGACATTCTCGTGCTCTGAAATTAAAAAAACAAAACATTGTTTTTTGACCGATTCCTTTTTGTCTCCTTTATCTTGCCTCGACTTACACCATTCTATAAAATGAAACAAAAGTTTTGAACCCAGATATGTCATATATGCTAAATTCTAACCTTAAAATATCGGAATATAAAATAGGAAATATTTTACCGCTTTTTTGCGAAGTACTATATATTGGTGGATGCTAAAGCAAAATTTATACCTAAAAGGTATTTTGCATGTCTAAGTCACCATCACTTTTTCATTTTTGAAATAATTGCTAAAAAACTTCAGAACTGAAGAAAAACATTATTGCCTATGTTTTTTAAGATCAGAAACAAATTGTGACTTTTTTAATCACGCATTCGTGTTTAGTAGTACAAAATACATCACAGAAACTGGGTTATATCGTTTTTTATTTTATTTTATCAAGTGACATTAAACTCACGATATTAAATTATTGTTCCTGTTAACGTGACCCAGATAGTCCGTTTACCTTTTCTTCAAAAATAATTTAGCAAATCTTTGTCCTTATTCACTGTTGACGTATCGTGTCTATAATATTTGTTATCACTACCTAATTTATATTCATAAAGAAATGTAAAATAATATAAATTATTTTAAAAATATATAACGAATATAAAAAAAATATTCGTACACATTAAGATACAGAAATTTAAAGATTTTTAAATGATTTAATGATTTAAAAAAGATTTAAGTCCGGTACTGGACATGACTTTTAAATGCGCTGTACCAAAAACCTTCCGGTGAGCCTCGAGTTTATTTACTGCGCGAGGTCGTAAAAATCCGCAAAAGGCAACTAGGCTGTGTTGTGAGATATCTACGACGCGACCCCGCGGCATCGACACCGACGACCTAAAAACCCAAAAACTGAGTTAAAGATATTATTTTATATAACAGAAAATAAATTTAGTAAACAAATACTACTAAATACTTTACAAGTTCTGTAGTTATTTTTATTTACAGTAAATAAAGGTAGTTAGTATATGTTTTATTGACAATATTGCGTATTTTACATTGTTGTCAAAAGTACTTATAAAGGAATCTATAAGTTTAACTTTTTAAAAAGTTATTTACAAATCAAGTTTGTATTAATAATAACACGTATCTTTGCTGTTCTTTTTTATTTTTGTTTACAAACCTGCAAACAATAAAAATTCTTTTACAAACGTTTTTTATTTTTTTATTATATTTTAAATAAAACTATATTTATGTTTTAATAATAGAATACATATGGGTACCTTTAATCTAAAAAAAATAAAATTTACACAAACAGTTTTAGTTAAAATATTATTTTTAACCATAATTTTTTTAAATAAAACATATTATTAACAATAAAATATGAAAAAAAACTCAATATACAGACATTTATACTAGGATTATGATTGGCCCGGAATATTATTATTATGTTTGTCCCAGAATAGGTGTTACAAGAGGAAAAATTATTGACCAAATATTTTTTAATTTCAAAACGAAATTTTGGGAAAAATGGTCGCATGATTCAAAACTAATAAATACAAAATTTTACCTCAATTTGTACTATACAAGGGAGTTATACCTAAAAATATGATAAATGCCCAGAAATCAAACACTTTTATATTTAAAAATAGAAAATAAGAATTAAATTTTGCAGAGAATTTTACTTTTTTTTATCTTTGGACAATCCACAAAGGCTGAAAGCCTAAATACTAACGTACCGTGGGTGTCTTAAGCAGGGTAAGAGGAAGTTTGTTAACACGGGACTTGAAAACTTGAAGATTTGTGGGCGAAGGAAAGACCTCTGCTGGCAGTAGGTTCCACAGTCTAGAAACTCTAGGGATAAAAGAACGAACGAAATGGGAAGTTCGGGGCCTGTCCAATTGTACTGTATAGGGATGCATACGCGCGGCACCACGAGTTTCTCTGTTGGGAGCTGCAAGAGGAGGGACTATACTGGATAATTCGTCGGAGCAGAAGCCGTAAAAGTATCTATAGAAGAGCGATAGATCTCCCACAGCTCGACGATGGGCAAGAGAAGAAAGTCTTTGAGTAAGTAAAGGATCATTAATAAGATCGACTACAGCCCTTCTTTGAATGGCATCAAGAATGCTGAGGGTTGTAGGGGATGCCATTCCCCAGACATGAGAACACTATTCCAGAGAGAATGTTTTTTTTTAATTCAATGCCTTAAGCCAAGTATTTTAAAACTGTTAATGCATAATGTTAAAAAATTGACAAAAATATATTTTTATTTTTATTCTTTATATTTAATATTTAACATAAAATTTAATTATAAACTTTTAAAATTTTACCCCATTTTTACAATAAAAGTGCTTTACTTTTGGTAATTTTTTGGATCATGCTACCAGTTTTCCCAAAAAGGCGTTTAAAATGTTTTAAATTTTTTGGGTTATGTCCTCTTATAACACCTATCCTGGGACACACTGTATTACCTCATTTTTTAATTTTTCAATTTTGTCACCAACACAAAATTTGTATATGAGGCCTAAGTCCCAACATTCTTAAATCATATTATATTACATAAAAGAAAAATATATTATCTAATAAAAGCTGAAAGGGATATAGAATAACGACACTCCCTAGGTATTAAGTGCCTCATTGACAGTTATGAAACTCATTTGAAAAAGAAATCTGGAGGAAGAGATAAGAGGATTAGTATATTTCATATACGAATAAAAATCCGTAAGTTCATTTAAAAAAAAATCTTTATTGATTATTATATAAAGCTAGGGTTCCACTTGTTTGGTTGTTTTTACTATACTCCTAGTCTTAAACGCAATTTTTAAAATATTGTAAACAACAGCCTTTTTATATATATATATATATATATATATATATATATATATATATATATATATATATATATATATATATATATATATATATATATATATATATATATATATATATATATATATATATATATATATATATATATTATATCACATAACTTATAAATTTATTTGACTAGCGCCCGTGTGCACTGTTTTTTAATTTAACCCGGATTACAAAATCCAGCTTAGAAGCTTGTTGACTTTTTCCTATACAATGTTGACGGATTAATTAATTTAAATTACATATATGGCAATATCGTATTTTTATTAGAAATAAAAAAAAGAAGAATTTCAAAGATATGCCCAAATGACTTTTGGGCTATGGTAGGTTTACATCTGACATTTATTGCATGATAGTTTATGTCAGACAGAAACGGTCAAGAAATTATTCTATTATATTCTATTCTATTTTTAGTTTTTGGCTTTAACACGTAATGTATTTAGCCATAGTCAAGTGGCTGTGGTCAAAAATTTATGTCCGATAATTTTTTTATTGTTTACATTAGCCAGAATTTCTGTCTGACATAAATATCATGGAATAAATGTCAGATGCAAACCTACCATTATGTCATGGAAAAATTTCAATGGGTGTATTTTCTTGTAAACCTTAGGTATTGTATTACTACTTTAATTCAATTTAAAAATGGGACCTAATAAAAAGAACTTCATTTATTTTAAAATAAATTTATACAGTATGACACCTAATATCTGTTTTATATCATTACTTCACAAATAACAACTTACAAATAATGATTATGTTCAACTGTTTTTCAATAAGCTCCAAAAATTTTGAATTAGTAGATTTTGTAAGGCAGATTCAAAGAAAGGACATTTAATCTCGTGTGCCAAAATATTGGATTCTTTCGTTTCTTTCGTTGCGTCTTCTTGGTAATCTAAAATGTACAGCTAAAAATTTTGGTAATTATTTACAAACCAGACGCCTCGACGACTTTAATGAAATTTGGTATTCGGAGGTTTTTGGGGCGCTAATTACGAATCTAAAAGAATTTTTAGTCGGACTCGTTTTGTTCTTGAGATATACATAGTCAGGCTTGATAACCAAAACTAGCCTGAATTTACTATTTTTCCCCTTCTTGTAAATAAATATAGGTTAAAAGAAATAAGTAGACTACATTTTGTAAAATGTACGTATTTGTCAAGTGTATAATATGTAAATATTTTTTGATGCAATAAATGTTTCGTAATTAATAAAATTTTAAAAATAGACCAACATTTTATTTCGATACCTTTTCTTTAAAGAAAACATTTGCGCCCCGTTTACCTTTACGATTTTATTGACCCCAAGATCCATGCGCCCCATTTACCTGTTCAATAAAACTTTAGTGAAGGCCTTGCGCCCCGTTTACCACCGCCGCTTCATTTAAATAAAGATTTTTTAAAATATCTTAAAGGTTTTTTAATGAATTTATGAACATATGGGCTTTACCATATTTTTCCAAAGTTCCGAATTTTGCAAAAATGGCACCAATTTTGCGAATTACAACGTTGAGATGCAAAAATACCAAAAGACAATAAAACAAATAAAATGAGTATTTATTATTTATTATTATACGATTTATTACAAGAACAAATACTGACAAACCATTATTATAAGCTAGTTTTATTTTAGTTCCAAGAATTGTAAATCTGTATTTTTTATGAAAATAAAATAAAAATAAATGAATAAATAAAGGGTTTTTATAAATTTAAAATAAATTTAAGGTAAAATCACTTCACATTTCGCTACAAATAACAACTTACAAATCATTTTTATATAATTTTTTTAATAGGCTCCAGAAATTGTAAATTAGTAGGTTTTGTATGCCAGATGCAAGATTCTTTCGTTGCGACTGCTTGGTAATCAAAAATTTACAGCAATAATGTTTTGATAGTTTTTCAAAAATAACAAATTTTATCGATTTTTTTCTTACTCAATTTGAAACAAAATAAAATAGGTAACCCGCCTTCGGTGTAGAACCATTTGCTCCCCAAATAAGAACTAACAAATAATAATTATATTTTAAAAATTCTCTTTAATAGGCTCCAAACTTTTAAAATGGTGTTTTTTTGTAAGCCAAAATTGGCAAAAAGGACTGGGTATGATTGTCTCAAAATATTTGCTTTTTCGCATCTTCTAAAGTAATATATCTAATATTTAAAAAAAATTAAAAAAAAATCAAAAAGTTCAAACTTTGTCTTGGTATGACAACTTGTCACATTTAAAGAGGTTAAAATATCGGATTAAATTCGTAAATCCATCAATGCGGAGTGATTCGTTTATATTCGGCTTAAGCGATAGTTTGAAGACGGCGCATAGAAAATAAATTACTAATCCAGATTTAACTTCCACGCGGAATTATGTCAAGTACGGACGTCAATTTACCAATATGGTGAGATTATGTTATATTCGGCTTAAGCCAAAATTTGAAAAAGGTGCGTAGAAAATATCATCACTAATACAAATTTAACTTCTAAACGGGATTATGTCAATACGGTGCATACGGGCGTAAACTACCCAACAAAATTTTAAGCAAGATTTTTCTTCGGCAATACCTAGACCGCGCAACGGTCAAGAGTTTATTTTTTAAATCAAAAACTCGAGGCCACAAAATAAACGAGGGATTTTTAAAAATTATTATCAATGAAACTATTTGCCAAGCAAATCTTGCAAAAAATATTTAGGTAGTTTAATCGACTTAAATTTGTAGGTGGAGTGGTAAACGGCTAGATTATTTTCTGAAAACCTATATTAAAGCCAACAATACAGAATTTTACTGATAATAAAGTGTGATATTTTTTTAATTTTGACAACCAGTTTGGATAACAGGAATTTATTCGCTTTTAAGCGGTGCTCACATGGTCAATATTATTGTCAATATAATAAAAAAGTCCTTTCATGATCAATATTTGTTTTAATACTTTTTCCTAGCAAATTTTCGAGAAAAACGTCGGCTATAAATCGAATAAAAATCGTGTGATGCTATTATTCTAGCACACATTAAAAAAAAATTATTGGAAAAAGAAATTAAAAAGACGTTGGGTGAAAGATTGAATTTTATAGCGAAAAAATTACCCACGTAACTCTTTTAGATTACATCAAGAAAGTAGAATCTGATGATTATAAAAACTACTTTAGAATAAGCTCCAAGACATACCAACAACTGCTGGATTTGGTTACTCCATATATTAAAAAACAAGGTAGGAATATGCGAAAAACAATATCACCTTATGAAAGGCTTGCTTTGTGTCTAAGGTTTTTGGCAACAGAAAAATCTTTTAAAGATCTAAAATTTTCAGCAATAAAAAAATATTATTTTTCTAAATTTAAAACTTATTAAAATAATGTGTTAATGAATTTGTGTGCATTCAGACATTTTTCCTAATTGGGGTGATTGTAGAGGAGTTAAAACAGTTAATTAAGAATAACCCATGCTGTGGCTGGACGACGGTGCCCAGCTTTGAGCTAATGTTGGACGTATTAACGAGTGTTAATGTGAATAAATAATTTTTACGTAGTCTCTATAAAGGGTCCCCAACTTTGCTTCAAACAATATATGGTTTATAGCTTTTATAGCAAATATTTTTTAATTAGGTTTGTGACTTTTTTGCCCAAACTTGAGCAATATTATATTCTTTATCCTTCTCGAAAGTCTTTTTATTCTTTGATAAATATTTGTATGCAAGATATAATAACTGGCTTTCTTGTGTTGTTTTTGCGTTTGTTTTGTTCTTTTTGCTGGTAGTGAAAGCAAAATCGTTGATTATTTTCTTTACAGATTAACAAAAAGAGTGAAAACAAATTGCAAAAAATGAAATTTTGGAAATTGTCTGGATGCTATAGAGGGCAAACATATTACTGTTTAAAAACCACAGAATGCTGGGTCTAGGTACTTTAACTCTAAAGGTTCTCACAGTGGGGTATTGATGGCCATTTTAAATGCCAATTACGAGTTCCTTATGGTTGAAGTTGGAACAAATGGTAAAGTTTTAGATGGTGGCGTGGTTAACAGTACAAAATTCTGGAAGTAGCTGCAAAATAATCAGTTAAATATTCCCCAAGCCTTTAAAATTTTCAGAAACAGATGTAAATTGCCCTTATGTATTTGTTAGAGATAATGCTTTTGCTTTGGATTAAATTTATTAAAGCCGTATAATCGAGAGTACGCCACAAGATCGGGATGCATTTTTAACTACCAGCTATTCAGAACTTAAAGAGTAGTGGAGAATGCCTTTGAAATCCTTATTACAAGGTTTGGTATTTTTCAGAAGCCCATAAACTTATTTCCGGAAAAAGTCTCTAGCATTACGTTGGCATGTTGCTATCTATATAATTTTTTATGCGTAAGCAAAGAATTATTGCCAAAATAATATTTTAATAACAGAAAACCTAATAACAGAGCAATGTGAAGCTGAAGGTAAACGGTCAAAATAGATGTTGCTATCACTAAAAAGGCACATTTAGAAACTCCCTTAAAAGTACGAAAGAAGTCAGAGATGATAATCGAAATTACTTCAACAAGGAAGGCCAAGTGCCTTGGCAGAACAATGTTGTTTAGAAACTTAAATAGAGTGTAATAGCAATAAATTAAAATTAATGGTAATAAAATTAAAAAAAAACATTTTTTAAAAGTGTTGTTTGACAAAAGGAAATATATAAATTAAACCGTGCTTAGCGTTATTATTATGGACACCATAGATCTGCTAATATTTACCTTTTTCACATCTTTTAAGAATTAAAGTTCCCAAAATATCCATGATGTTTGCTCATACATGTTTGGTGAAAATCCCTGTTTTTTAAGAATCCTTTATATTTTAAGTTCTTTTCCGGAATTCGTTCTTAAAGAATTAATTTTTTTTATACGTCATCAATTCCCGCGTCTTTTTAATTTTCTTGTATATTTCTAGTAACTCGCCATTCATGTTTACGTGTTTACGATTCGTCTACCGACTCTTAATGTATTTATTTTTTATGGCCAGTTAGTTAAGGTTTTGAAATACGATCCAGACAAATTTTGGTGAATATATTTTGAAAAATCAACGGAAGTCTATAACAGACACTGTAAAACGCTTGTATTTTTTGTATTTCTGCACTGAAATTCGCTATCAGGACAAAGCCTGGGTTCCCCATAATGTGTGTAAAATGTGCCTCAAAAATTTGCGACAGTGGGAGAAAGGTACACGTAAAGGTTTAAAATTTGGAGTTCCTATAATTTGGAGCGAACCAAAAAATCATCATGACGACGGTCATTTTTGCTTTACAAATATAGTGGGAATTAACAAAAGAATCGTCACACATATAAATATCCCAATATTTCTTCAGCAGAAAGACCAGTTTTCCATTCAGCAGATGTCCCAGTATTAGTTTGTGATCAGCTAGGCCCTTTTGAGGATGTTGAAATGCAAATTCCCGGTAATTCTCTGAGTGACCACTCTGAATGTAGTGTTCAAAGTACATCGTCTCAAACTCCTCTACCGTTTTAACAATACGAGCTGAATGATCTAATCAAAGATTTATAGCTTTCAAAAGAGCGTGCTGAGTTGTTAGATTCCAGATTAAAAGAAAAGAAGTGTCTATCATCTAATGTCAAAATCACCTTATATCGAACAAGAGAACAAGACCTGCTACAATTTTACACATCTGATTCAAATTTAGTTTACTGTAATGATGAGAGCGGATTACTGACTTTTATGGGATTGAAAATATATCAAGCAAGTGATTGACGCCTTTTCATTGACAGTAGCAAACGGAGTCTAAAAGATGATCTTCTTCATAACGGAAATAAACATGCTTCTTTGCCGATTGCCCACTCTAAAAAAATGAGATATACTAAACATAAATGGGTTACATGCGCCGATCTGAAAATGGTTAACTTTCGTTAGGTCAACATAGTGGCTACACAAAATACCCATGTTTTATTTGTCTTTGGGACAGTCAAGCCCAATCAAGGCATTGGATCCAAAAGGAATGACAACTAAGGGACACTTTGGTTGTTGGCGAAGGAAATACAAGGTCCGGCAATAGGATTAAACTATTTTGAAAAGATTTCAATGAAAATATCGTTTATTTGACAAACGTCAAATACTGAAAAAAACTTAGGCTTACTGTTGGAAATTTTGTGTTACAATGGCAAATTGGCCAAACAATCAACGAATCTTTGCTGTAGAATCGTTTTTCATGACGAAGTCCATTGTGCCAATTCAGAAAAATTTTTGACGTGAATTTAATTTGCCAGTGCGTACCAAGGTTCCAACAAGAAATGTAATTTAATGATGGGTAAAAAATTATTTTCTACTCGTTCTTAAACACTTCCCCAACTCAAAAAAAATTCGTGTAGAGATACATTCGAAAACCATAAACGTGGATTTATTGACGCGTGGTATGCGCCATTTCTACTCCAATATGCAGCAGTGCATTGAAGAAGGCGGTGGTCATCTTAAGAATGTAATTTTTGCAAACTGAAAGTGTTTTAAATAGTTTTCAGAATTAAATTTTTCGAATGTCAGTGTTTAAATTTTTTTTCCAAAAATTACCCGGATTAAGTAGTGAAAATTAAAAGCAGGGATTTTAGATGGACCACATATACGTCAACTTATTAAAGATTCCGCTAATTTTGGGATATTTATGACTGAGGTATAACGACTTGCATGAACATCTTTTGTGACTGTTGTAAATTTTTTTATCGGAAACGATAAAGCCGAAAACTGCAAACAGTTAACTATATCATTTAAAAATATTCGGCTGTAATATGAGTATAAAGCTACATTCCCTACACAGTTATATAGATCATTTTAAACATAACTTTTTTTATCTTTGGACAAACCACGAAGGCTAAAAGCATAAATACTAACGTACCGTGGATGTCCTAAGCGTGGTAAGAGGGAGTTTGTTGACTCGAGTCTTAAATACTTGTAGATTTGTGGGGAAAGGAAAAACCTCCGCGAGTAGCAGGTTTCACATTCTAGAAACTCCAGGGATAAAAGAACGAACAAAATGGGAAGTTCGGGGCCTGTCTAGTTGGACCGTATAGGGACGCATACGCGCGACACCACGAGTTTCTCTGTTGGAAACCGTGAGCGGAGGAACTATACTGCACAATTCTTCTGAGCAGAAGCCATGGAAGTACCTATAAAAAAACGATAAATCCCCACAGCCCGAAGATGGGCAAGAGAGGAAAGCCTTTCTGTAAGTAAAGGATCATAATGAGACGAATAGCTTTTCTTTAAATGGAATCAAGGATGCTTAGGGTTGTGGGGGCACGATGCGCCAGATATGAGAACAATATTCCAAGGGAGGTCGGATTTGGGACACATAAAGTGTATAAATTAGAAGGAGAAAAATACTTTTTGCTCGAAAGACAAATTTAAGCTTTTTGAAGCTGCGGTTGCTATAGATACAATGTAATTATGCCAGTTAAGCTTACTTTTAAATGTGATGCCCACAAGATTAAAGGTGTCATTGCTCTGTAAAACTTGGCCACTCATAAGTAGAGGATAAGTATTTGATTTCTCTTTTCGCGACAAGGAACATTATTGTGTTTTGGATGCATTAAAATGGACTTAGGAGACCACAGCGACGAACAAGAAGAACGGTTTCAGCAGGACATCAAAACAATGGAGAAGAGGTACCAAGGCCGATGGGGCAGACATATGATGGTAAATTATTGCTGGGGGATGATGCGTGATTGTCCAACTCAAATACATTTCAGAAAATCACACAAAAGACAATTTGTTAGTTCTGAAAATTAAAATTAGGGTATTTTTGGTAAATATGCATTTTTCCTATTATTACAAAAACTAGAGCTGATCCAAAAAAAAACAATAATATTTTTGATATTAGCTAGTCAAATATATATGAAATCAGGTCTTAAGTCTTAAACACCAAAAGGGCTGTAGGCCTGTGTAATTAAAGCTATAAGTATTATAGAAGAACTAGTTGTTTGACTTTATTTTATAAAAATTTTAAAAAAATAATGAAAATTATTTATAATAATATTTAGTTAAATTTTTTTACCTTTTAAACATTACTAACAAAAAACCCTATTTTAAAAAAGATAAAAAATCACACGCCCTAGAGATCAGATCAAATACATTCTCGCCGAATTTTGTGTAAAACACTTTTATCGGTAAACGAAATTGGCTGTCAATAGTAGTTATATTTTATTTAACCCTATTTACACAACGACGAATGAAATCCCTTAGAAATTGTTTTACTTTTTGGTTTTTAACTGGAAAAAAAAGGTTAAGGATTGTATATAAAATATTAAAGAATAAAAAAAACAATTTTAATTTATTTGCATATACAGTGTGTCTAAAAAGTTAAAACCATATAGGAAACTTTTTATTATTCTTTAAAAAAAAGCTTTTTTAATAAAAAATTTTACATGGTCTAAATTTTAATATGCAAACATCAAATTTGGTTTTCGAGATATGTCACAAAATATATACTTGGTTCAAGCGGAAAGTACCTTCATTTTGATAAAATCAAAAGGGTGACTAAAAAGTCGGTTACAATTTAAAAACATAATGTACACATATACAATTACAGCAATTAACCATAAGAATTCAAATTTAGTAATAATTTGCGTTTTACAGAGAAGTCATATTATTTTATACTAAATGACTTTTTAAGCTTAATTGCTCTAAATGCATATTTGTTTATGTTTTTAATTCTAAACACCTTTTTTATATTTAAATATGTTTGATAATATAAAAAAAGATGAACAAAATTTATATGTTTTTACAAATCTCGTATGAAATTTATAAAAAATATAATTTGGTAATTGTATATTTATTATTAAAAAGTTTTTCATATTGTTCCAACTTTATTAGAATTATTGTATTTATATATTTAAGAACCTAAAAACTGAAGTAAAGAGTACTATCGTCAGTAAAACTATGAATGAAATGTGTTATGGAGGAGGGAGATAATGTTGTTAATATAAAAAAAACTGAACACTGAGGCACTCC
This sequence comes from Listronotus bonariensis, assembly GCA_014170235.1. Classification (NCBI taxonomy): domain Eukaryota; kingdom Metazoa; phylum Arthropoda; class Insecta; order Coleoptera; family Curculionidae; genus Listronotus; species Listronotus bonariensis. The sequence continues at coordinate 22,802 of JACEGR010006698.1, forward strand.
AGCATTAACTTGGTAAAAGTTTAAAGAGTGGCCATTTACAATGACTAATATACGTCAATTAAAAAGATAACTAGAGAGCCAAGAACAAAGTTTAGTTGGAAGACCTTGGGAGAGGAAATTATTAAGAAGCGCGTCATGCCACACTTGGTCAAAAAATTTAGATGTATCAACAGGAATAGTTTGGGAATTACCTTAAAACTTACCTGTTCCATTTGTGTAATACGAAAAAAGAAGATCTGCGTAGATGTCTTGTGACAAAATCCGTACTGCCTGTCATGCAAAATTTTCTACTTCTCTAAATACTTAAAAATTTGTGAATTATTAAATGTTTTTCATTACTTTACAAAGCACCGAAAGAAGTGAAATAGGTTCATAGTTAAATAAAAAAAAATTATTTCTTGGTAATAGATGAAAATATGTGCAGCTTCTCAGCTATCTGGAAAAATACACGAGTCGTAAGAAATTAAAAAGAGCGAAGTTAAAATAGTAGCAAGTTCGGAAACACATTTTTGAGTTATTTATGTAGTGCTTATTAAAAGCTCACTTTGCTACTTTTTGTTAAGCTAGGATAGCTATAAATTAGTGTAGAATATTTTCAAAAAAACTAATATTAAGTAAGGTCATGCCTGATGTTCTAAAATGATTTCATAAGTAAGGGGTAATACCATTCTTTCCAAAGAAGAAAAAACAAGATTTTCTGATAAAGATAGAAATAAAAATACAAAGTACGTTTTTGCAGGAAGCAATCGGCAAGCAAAAAAAAGCTGGATCCAATGCACTAGTTGTTTTAAGAGTTTAAGGGGGCTGTTTTTTGATTGAAGAGTATTGTTCTCTTTTTCGATTTTTATGTTATTTTGTTGGAGAAACAACACTTTTGGTTTTAAAAAGATATAGCATGGGTATAGGCAATAATAGTGGAATCTTCGATATTATCCTTAAATAGTAATGTTTCCCCCTTTTTTACTTAGTTTAATTTAAAATGCAATTTTTTTATAACTGTTGTAAATTTTTAGTTAAATTGATTACTGTCTAATAATTATTAGTTTTTGTAATTTATTTCAAATAATTAAGTTTGTTTTGTAAGTTTATTAAATATAAATTACCATTAATGTCTTGTTTACCGTTTAAAAACTATAAAAAAAATATATAAATTTCTAAAAGTAAGTGTCTCCAGTTTTTAACAACCTTTAAAAATGGTTTTATTTAATTAACAGATTTAAAACATGTATAAAACTGAACAAGAATAAAATAAAAGCCACTGTCAATAAAACTAGTACATTTAATGGTCTTTTCTATTGGGTACACGCCAAAATCTTTCTAGAAAGAATGCGAGCTTTGGTCCTGGTTCCGGGTTATACCAGCTGACTTTGCTAAGCCCTATTGACCCCTATAAACTGGCCGGTCGCCTAAAACAAAATAAAGTAAAAACCCCCATGTGCACTTGATGGAATATACCAAAGAAAACGAAAAAAACAAAATATTATTTTTTTACTCGCATGAGCAAACTTAAACTTGTATTACGATATTTAATGTAGAAGAAGGGGTCAATAGGGCTAAACAGGGTCAGCTCATATCCCAGGACCAGGACCGAAGCGGTATCATTCTTTTCATATAGATTTTGGAGTTTACCAAATAAAAAGACCATTGAATAAATAAATTAACCAATATAAAGCATATCTTCAAAACTAGTTCAACTATTGTTTAAGGCTACTACTACGTTATTTTTTTTTTTAATTTAAAGTACACTTATTTCTTTTCCGATTATTAACTGAGTTACAGGGAAAAACAAATTATGGGAAAAAAACGGGGTTTTCAAAATATCTAGTAAGCAATGATATTTTTGGACGAAACAAAAAGTTATTTTAACTAAGCTCTAAAAACTACCATTTTTTTCCCATTTAGCCATCCCTATAGCTGCAGCGGTTTCCGAGATCTCCGTACTAAACATCGAAAAAAATTCACTCTGTATATTTATTTCTATTTTAAGATTTTTCATCATTAAATAGTACTTGTTCGCCTTAACGTAAAATTGTTGTTGCTTTAACAACTAATTACATTTTGTAATGTAAGACTGTGTGCGCAAAATTTAACTTTGCGCATGGGAGTAAAAAAATATTATTTTGTTTTTCTCGTTTTCTTGGTATATTCTGATAAGTGCGCAAATAACATAAAAAATGGATATGACTATTAGATAACCGTTTTAAATGTTTTGTATTTTACAAAAACGATAAGTATATTCTTTACCCACTCCAGTACTGGATTTTGTAAAACAAAAATAGCATTAAAGCAGATATTAATTAAGGAATTTACCCAAAGTTAATTAAATAAAATCATTGTCTCTTGGCCCAAGAAATTCGTTATCGGATTGTATATGGTTACCATGCTTAATTTTATTATAATTAATTTTATTTATTTTTTTGTAATCTAATAACCCCCATAAGAATATTTAAAAAAATATGTACCCCTAAAATGTTAAAATAGAACAAAAACCACCTTGAATTCTAAAAATTAAATAAAATAAAAGATACCACCTGCTATTGACAGCCAATTTCGTGGACCGATAAAAACGCCATTACGGCTTTACAAAAGCTCTACGTAAAAAACAGTGAATGTTTGGCAAATCGTTTAGAAGGCATTGTTATCGGCCCTTTGAGGTCCAAAATTTTTATCATCAAAAAACTCATATAAAGTAAATTGGTTTAAACGTATATAGTAAGTTTAATTTATAGTCGTTTCTTAATAAATTTAATATCACTTAAATTAAAGGCTTAGAGTGAATAAACTTGAGAAGAAAAACATATTTTAGGCATAAGGAATTGGTATTTTTGCTCTTTATTTTTAAATTATAATAAAGCAAATTGTGAAAGTAAAACATATAAATGCTTTAATGTTTGATTTTAAAGCAATGGTATACCATTTTGCTTTTAAAAATTACGGCAGATTAACTTCTTTTGTATTACTTGAAACGCAAAGATTCTATTACATTTTTGTTACTTACTAATAATGCAAATACCTTTGGCCTTTTAAAAGTTAATATTTTTTAATGATTTTTTTAAAATCATTGTCGTGCTGGTTAGAAGACGCCATTAAATATCTCAAAATTTTGTGGTCAAAACTGACCCCTTAATTTTTGATCATATTCCTTAATTTCATTACTTTTATTTTTAAGTTATTTTAAAAGTTTAAGTTAATTTAAAAAATCTAGGTGTACAAGTTTTAAATCTAAATTAAAAATGATTATGTTTATTATAATATAGTAAAAATGTCTTTTAATAAATATATTTAAATTTTTATGTCTACAGGTTCTTTCAATTTTTAAAACTGTTTGCTAACATGGTTATTTCCCAATTAAATATAGCATGCTTGTAATAACAGCCACAATGACAGTCTGCATTGTTTATGGTGGTAGTGGCGATTATTTGTATTGTTGGAATTAATTTCGAAAAAATTGCATAAACAATACAAAATGCAGATTAGGAGAACTTAGGCCAAACTTGCATAACTGTATATGTATGCTAAAATGAAGACTGTAGGTACTCTTTGGCTCTTTGGTGGTTAAAAATATCACATTATTAATTGCGCTAAAGTTAATAATAATTATATATACATGTATATATAATTATTTATGGTTTAAGAAAGATAAATAAATCATTATATATATATATATATATATATATATATATATATATATATATATATATATATATATATATATATATTATACAAAGTATTTTACTCTCTTTAAAGACAGTTAAAAGAAAACATCCTGCTTTTCTATGCTATCCACCACGACTCTCTCCCCAGACCGGTTTCGCCTGCCTTACAGGAACTCATTAGTGAGGCTGTATCGAGTCGTGGTGAATAGCATAGAAAACCAAAAAGAAACAAAAAGTGATTTTTTGGAATCACGAGGGGAATTTTTATCGTAACCCACCGGGTCACACTGATGGTATTCAATTCAGTCGCATGGTAGACATGCATGGGAAGTACAACTTCTTGTTATATTTTGTTGGTGCATTTTTTACGTAATAATTAAATATTTGAGTATCGTTAAAAAATAATAATTTAAATGCATTAAATCCCGGTAAGTTGGCAATATATTTTTTTACTATTTGGGTCTAAACAAAACTTTTAAACAAATAAAGTAAATTTTAAAAATATATTCTCTAAAAAAATAAAAATAACATAAACGTATTTCTAACGGAAATGTGATTTTTTTTAATCTTAGTTTATTATGGTTCTGAAAGAGAACACCATTTTTAGCAAAACAATATTTCAATCTGTTATTAAATTCGGTTCTCGTTGGTTTTTAAGTATTTGAGGTGATATGGTACCGGGTGGTTCCAGGCTCCAGGGCGTAATACTGCAAAACGGAAATTTTGAAAAAAGGGCAGAAATGCAATAGTATCACAGACTTGCCGTTCCTCAGTTAATGGAGGTGCAAGTGGACCTCATCATTACACATGCACTTGCTACAATTTCGTTAACAGCCGATGGTTTCAAACTTTAGTCTTGTAACTTACAACAAAACAACAAAAGTTAAAACTGATTATATTAGACATTTTTACGTAAAATCCAGTGCTGAAACTAGATTTTTTTATTTTGTATTATTTGAGATATGAAATAAACGTATAATTTTTTTATGAGACGTCCTATATAGTTTTAATTATTAAATTGTTGTAAATAAATGCTTTTAAAAATTATATAATACTTTATAGTTAATTTATATTTTTAGACCATTGAGGTCTTTAATTAAAAAAAAAATTCGCAGATTGGGACATGATATTAGATTTTACTACTTTACAAACCAAAGAATAGAGAAATCCCTTAGTTTATATTGTGTTTATATTTCACAGCAACATCTAAAAACTTAGTTAATGGTTAAAACTAACTGTTTTACTTTGCCCAGCACCCTTATTCATCTCTCGGTTCCTAAAATTTGTTCACTTATTAATTAATTAAAATCTAAATATTTTGGAACAGCGCCACTGTGTTTATACATAAAACAGTTTTAAATTAATTATAAAGTAAATGGATTTAAAAAACAAAGGGATAATTCTAATATGTTGCTGTAAAATATAAATAAATTATACACTGAGGGCTAACTGTATTGTTTGGTTAAAGTAGTAAAATCTATATGATGGTTCATTATGCGAAATCCAGTTTTAAAATGAAAAACATCAATTTAGGGTCAAAAAATAAAACATAAATAATAAATACAATAAGTTTTAAAACAGCTGTTATTTGCCTAAATTTAACATCTCGAAAAGAAAAATTAAAATCTTACTACGCCTCTGAATTCTACGTTAAAATATCTACTAATTTATTATTTATCATTTTTATTACTTCTGTTGTAGGTAAGTAACTAAAGTACGAGGGGTCGCAACCTATTAAAAAACTATTTTGCGCTGCATGTCAAAAACAAAGAGAGCCATTAGAAATCTTTTAGTCTCATCTTTCGTTTCGTCTATAAGCAGCAATACTTAAATGTACCAAAATCGCCAGTCTCGTCCTAATAATAACCTGCAATGCAACTAAATCCGGATACCCTGCACGTTCCAAAAAAGAAGAAGTAATAAAATATGACAAGTAAGGTAACATTGTATTTAGAATGTCACATACAATCGAAGTAAGATAAAATAAATCGGTGGTGCCATTAAAATAAAAAAAAAACAGGCATTTTTTGCTAAACCAGGAGAGATAAGTAAGTAGATAAAACAATGCACATTTGCGTTAAACATCGACATACCAAATTTTATTTTCTCATCTTAAAGGATTTTAGAAAGGTGTACTTTAAAGAAATAACCAATATAATATTTGTTGTTCTTTGCTGCCCCTTCCCTAAAAAATTCTGGCTACACCCAAGCTTTTCATCAATTTAGTCGCTTGATTAGTTGATTTATTAATCGATGTGTATTTTGTGGATTATTTTATTATGCCTTAAGGTACTTTCAAACCAACACGGGGCCGCGAGAGAATGCACGGTAGCGGGATCCAATTGAGACGTAATTCTACGGCAGGATACGTAAACAAACATACTACTGCGGTCTCCTGCGCGACTAAACGCGTCCTCACCGCAAAATTATTTTGATTCGTTGCATGCACGATTTTTTCCGCATACCGCGTCAATTCCGTTTAGTCTTTAGTGGTAATTTCTTGTGTTTTTGACAGGTCACAATGTTTAAAGCTGGAAATATACCAGTAAAATAATAAAATTAGTCGTAGAACATTAAAATATTAATTACGTTTCAGAGCAATTTAAAAATATACAAAAATTATAAAAAGTCTATAGCATTATAATTAGTGTTTTATTTAATTCTGTTACTGTTAATAGCAAAAGTGCCTCTTCCTTATCTGACAAACCGTCATACATTTAAAGTTTTAAAGATTTACTTGTGGTAAAATAAAAAAAGACAAAATGTACTTGTTCTTCCCTTAAATTTTTCGCGCAAATTCGAAAATTTGACGAAACAGTTTCTATATTTTTCTGAGGTTATTTAAAGAAATATTAAAAAATAAATGACGCATTATTATCGCCACCTTTTTTGTTCTACAAAATGATGCCAATAAATGTAGAACCCGATGTTTTGTCTTTTATGAGTGTAATATTTGGTTTTTACCTTAAAAACTCACGTTTTAATTCTAAATTTAACGACATATCACAGTTTACATTTATGCCACGTTTCGACCAAAAAACCAATATTTACTCTTTTGCCACTAAAAATCATTGTTTTATCCCGAACGTTCAAAAAATTTTTGAAATACGAGTTTACTACTAACCAAATATTTTACCTATTCCAAAAAAACAAAGTTGATAATGACGGCTCAGAGACGAAGGTACGATCCTAAATTTAATGGCAATATTTTGTTAAATGCAAAAAGTGCCAATGATAATGTGTCATTTATTTTAAAATATCTTCTTTAATAAACTTTTTCCGATAATTCCGAAACGGCTGTAAATTTTTAAATTTTTTAAACAGAATCTTGTTAAGCCCATATGAGCAACTTTTCCTTAATTTAACCAACCCTGTATCTCTTATTTGTAACAACCTGTTATCTTAAACTACTTTTTGGTACATTATTGTAATTAGCAATTTTGCAACCAAAAATGCACTTTTCTAATATAATATTAAAAAAAAACCACAAATAATTAAGAGTTATTTATTGCTTTTTTCCTTTTTCAGTACAAGATACATTTTGTTATATAGGGTGTTACAAAATAAGATGCTGATCCGTATAGGTATAAATACTCATTTGATCTTTAAAAAAAAGTTTTAATAAAGCTATGTCCTAAATTTCTTAACCTTTGAGCTACTGGGTGTTAAAATTTAAAAAAATATATATAGTAACTTTTTTACCAACTAATATATTAAAAAAAAAAATAGAGGACGTCTTCTATGCATCAGAAGACATTTTTGCCATAGAAAAAGAATCATTTTTACCAGTGTCGTCCATAAAGGATTTAAGAAAAATATATTTGTTTGAAAAAATGGTAAGCCACTGCATTTATTGTAAAATAAAAATGTTTTTTTAATTTTTATTTAATTTAAATCAAATTTTATTTTCTGATTATTTTTTATTTGCTGTGGGGTCTTTACCTAAATAAATATAAACCATTTCTCGGCATGGTCAAATTACCATCGAATTAAATAATAAATGATACTTTTACTGCGGAATTTGATAACAGCGATATAAGATGATCATGTTGAGAAATAGTTTTTACTCATTTAAGCAAAAACCCCACATTAAGTAAAAAAGTAAGGGGATCAAATTTGCTCCAAACTACAGGCATTCTAAAAATGTTTTTATTTAAAAATAGTAGTGGCGTACCATTTTTTCCTTATAAATTATTTACCCTAAACTCCTCATAAACGGCACTTGTAATTTTTTAATTTTGTGCCAACAATGTCCTCTGATGCGAAAGAGGCGTCCGACAATTTTTTTTAAATATCAAAATAGTTATAAAAGTTAGTAAAGGAAAAGAATATTTTTCAAACATTTTAACACCCTGGATATCCAAAGTTAAGGGGTTTAGGACATAGCTTAATTTGAACTTTTTCATTTTAAATCACCCAAAATAAAGAACCCTTAAAGATCCCAATCTTATTCAGTAACACCTGAGATTAGTGCTTCAAAGCACCCTCGTATATTAAATTATACAAAACGAAAAATAGTACCCAATATCTAAACAGCTATAGAAGACCAGTACAAACAAGAAAACAAATTGATCAAATATTTTTGAATTTTAAAATAGGATTTTGCAAAAGTTTTCACACGATCTTAAATTTAAAAAAAAATGTTACCCTAATCGGTAACATACTGTGTGTGTTATATAGAAAAAATACCAAAAGTAAAATTATTTTATTTTTAAAATTGAGTCAATGGTATAAGTAAATCTTAAAGAGAATTGTTTTTTTTATCCAAATTTAAAATAAAGCAGCAACTTTAGGAAAAACAAAAATACTGTAAGTTTTTAAAGTATTTATTTACGATTGTCGTTAAAAAATGTTTTAACGATACTAAACTGTTCGTACGTAAACGAAGCCTGGGCCAAATAAATAAAGCTTAGGCAAATGCTAAAAAATAAATTAAATACTATAGTAACAGCTTTTGAATAACCTTATTTACATGACCCATAGAAATGACAACTATTACTCTAAGATCCGGCAAAAAAAAATATACCCTCATCTATTAATTAAATGAAATAATATATTCTAGGTGTATTGTCTATATAACATAATAAAAGCTTGTTATTAGAATAATTTTTAAGGCATAAAATTTGGAAAAAAATATCGTATTTTATTATGGATTATTAAAATAAATACATAATGATATTTACTTTCAAGTTAAAGTTTATAAATTAGTTTTAACGGGTTTTAAATAGAATGTAAATAATATTTTAATAAAACATTATATTTAAAAAAATGTACTTCATACTATTAAAAAAACTACAAAGAATTTTGGAGCTAATTATTGCTTTTCATAATATATTTGCCTTTTTTACATATAAATCGTAAAACCATAATTAAAAGGTATATATTTAATTTAAGTGGAATTAGGTATTTTTTTTTAAATAATCTAAAGTTGATCTTATGATGTATTTTTTGCTAGGCATATTCTTAGTTTACACGAAATTCCCAACGAAAGTTATTAAATATTTCCATATTTTTTTGTAAGGGTAATAAAACATAACTTATTCATTAACAAAAAAATTATTTAATTTTTTTAATATTGAGTAACCTTGTTTAAAAACTAAAAAAAGTAATAAAAAAATTAACAAAAATCAAATAAATGCGCATTTTATGCACAGTTTACCGTTTAAATTTACGAGTGTTAACTATTTAAAATAAACTTACTTCCTTTACTACCAACTAAAGCATAAAACTTATATTTAAAACAAATAATTTTAATTATTTTGTTATAAATTTTAATTTAATGTGATGTAAAAAAAGTATACTAAAAATTTTAAAAGATCTTCAAAAACTTTAAGGTTACTTATATTGGGCATTTTATTGGGTAAAAATATAATAATCAAAAAGTGCGTGATTCATAATATATTGTCAATTTTTAAAGACGAAAAGGTTAAGTTGACTGATGAATAGTCAAGGTAATTCTAGACCATTATTTTAAGTTCGTAAAAAAAATTAGAAACACAACTACATATAAAATATTTTTAAAACAAAAATAAAATGCTAAGAACGTTAAACGTAAGATATAAGTTTTATAAAGTTAGTTTAAAATACGTATATAGGGTAATTCTTTACCTATACGCATAAAATTGAAAAATTTTTGATAAGGGCAAACAATGACTAAAAATTTTAAAAATATATATAATAAAATGTTTTTGATAAGAAAAATAACCAATTATTTAAAATCAAATTAAAGAAAGTCCTATTCTACGGACTAATAATTATTAAAAATATAAAGTACGAATCCAATATTTGTTTCAGAAGTAAGACGGGATGATTACTGCAAGCCTTAAGTGCCATTCTCATCACAATTTATAAAGTGTACTAATACAAATAACAAACTTATCATTATGACTTGTTTGTTGGTTATTTTTTCAAAAAGGCAAAAAATTAAGCCAAATAATTTTACAGGTTGTAAAAAAAAACTTTAATTATGTATTTCTAAAAACAAAAAATAGTTTACTATTTAATATATATTTGTCTTTATAATTGCGTTATTTTATTGAAGTTGAAATATTTAGTTTGTTATTTTACTAACTAAAAATGTTTTTATATTTTTTTGTCACTGTGTATAGTTACCTTAATAAAAAAACTTTTTATTTGGTCCGTATTATTTAGTATTAAAAAATATTATTTTCGACGGGCTTTATTTATTTAATGTATATTTAAAATTTATTACTTTCAGCTTTAAAGTGCATGTTTTTTATTTTAATTTTTTTTTATGTTTGCCTTGTTTTACATTTATTTAATATTTTCATCCGGTTTAATATTTAATTAGTTAAAAAAGATGAAAACTACATGTACGTGAGTAAATTTAAAATATAAGGTTTTCTTTTTAAACTACCCTAGAATTCCACCCTTAAATCCTGACTCGGTTTAATGTTGGTAATGGTAATTGTTGAACATACATTAAAAAATATATATAAACACAATTAAACATACAACCTTCCTATTTCTCGAAGGTCAAGAAAAAAGATTTGGTAAAGACCCCTAATAACATACAGAGCATGTCTTAAGTCAGACCCCCTTTTTGTTTTTTATTTTTATTATTATTTTTTTAATTTTGGGGAATTTCAGTAAGACAAAATAAACTTAATTGTGAGCAAAAAATGACAGACAGGAATTTATAACTGAGAGTAGGATGCCATTTTAAAAATGAAAATTAAATGATGTGCTAAAACACGTCATTTTAAAACTCCTGAGGAGTACTTTATAACCCTAGAATATTAAGTCAATACTTAATGTGGTATTTTCTTATACATATCTTTTTAATAGTGCAAGTACAAGGTGCTTTATTAAAATAAGGTGTACATTGTCCCCTACCCTGTATATTATTAAATGACCTTCAGGAAAATATCACATTTAAAATACCCAAACTTATTAGTTTTGGAAATATGGCCATCACAAACTTCAAGGCAGGTTAACAATAATATTTATACCTATACAGGGTGATTCACGGTCGATGGTAGGTTAGACGTTCATGGAAAACGAAACGTTAAATTTTTCTGAAAATTTAGCATTTTACCTTTTTTACCTGTTTAATTCTCTATTCATCTAAAATATTTTCAGCATTGCGACGTTGCCGCTTCTATCAAAATGTCCTAGAAAATTTATTTTTTAAATGGAAGACCCCCTATATTAACAAGTTTTTCTATTCGCCCTTTAATTATAATACTTGTTTGTTAATATTGCCCTATACCTATCTCTATCGGTTTTCGAGATAAAAAATAATTTGTGTTAAATATGGTCCAAAACATGGCCCTAATTAAACTTTAGTAAATTAGTGCTCTCAATTCATAAAAAGTTGATGTTTTGGTGGTAGTTTAGACAGACATGATGTATTTAATTTACCCCGGGAAATCGACTCCATATCATACAGGGCGTGCTAAAATTACTATTATTTCCGTTATTCTTAAAAGGGATCAAAATATCAATTTTTTAAATGAAACCCCCTGTATATTACTTAATAATATAAATGATGAAGAAGAACGCTTTAAGATGACATATTATGTCCCTATACCTAAATCATTAAGTTTTCTTAATAAAGCCGCTTTTTGTAAAAAAAAATAAAGAATTTAATTTTAAGTAACCATGAAAATATCAAGCTTATGACAGTTTGGTGACTTTCATAAGTAACTTATAAACAGTTATTGACAGTCTTTAAAATAATCTTCCAAAATAAAACGTGACAAAAATATGGGGTTTCAAGAAAAAACTAAATGTTTTCTGTATTTTCAAGAAGAATACAATTAGCTTTTTTATTTATGATGACACACTCAATGCTTAGAGATATCTCGAAATACTAAGGAAGACTGTTACCGTTTTTGTCGATAATTTGTCTTTAGAGGAATATAGGAATTCGTGGTTTTAGCTGGACGGATCGCCAGCTCATTGAACCCAGGAAGTTTCCAGGAACTTTAGTTTGACGATCGTTGGTTTAGGCGCTTGGGGCCATGGGATTGGCTATCGAGATCACTCGATCTCACGCCGCTTGACTTTTTTTTGTGTTTAAAACAAAAGGGTGTACATTACTCCAGTGCCTACTAAAAAGAACTGCGACGGCGAATAGTGCGGTGTATTGAAGATGTGGACCCCATCAAATTGAAAAAGCAATCACAAGTCGTGTACAAAAGCACATTTTAAAATGTTTAGAATGTAATGGACAACACTTTCAGCATTTATTTTAAAAATTTGTTATTTTCTTTACAATTTTGTTATTTTTATTCGTCATAGTTATGTTATTTTCTGTACTTTCACATGTTAATTGAATTATTATTATGTATTATTATGTATGTTATATTATGTAGTCGTACAAACTTCATCTCGTTCATTGTTGTTAATTCAGGATACATTTGGTTAAATGTTTTGCAACTTCTGGCAAGGATTTAATCACACTGTCCATGTAAAATAAATAATTTCATAAGAACTTCGTTTGAATAATTAATATTTGCCTTCATTTTGGAAAATTATTTAAACACTGTCAATAACTGTTTATAAGTTACTTATTAATGTCACCAAACTGTCATAAGCTTGATATTTCTATGGCTACTTAAAAGGGCCATGTTTTGGGCCATATTTAATACAAATTATTTTTTATCTCGAAAACCAATAGAGATAGGCATAGGCCAATATTAACAATAAAGTATTATAATAAAAGGGCCAATATAAAAACTTGTTAATATAGGGGGTGTTCTATTTAAAAAAATAAAGTTTCTACAACTTTTTGATACACGCAACGTCGCAATGCTAAAAATATTTTAAATTGACAGAACAGGTAAGAAAATGTAAGATGCTAAATTTGCAGAAAAATTCTGCGTTCCTTTTTCCATAAACGTGTAACCTACCATCGACCGTAAATCACCCTGTATTTAATTTTTAATTATTTTTGATACTGTTTAAGCAATGGTTTAATTTTTTATTGCGTTAGACTGTCTCTTTTCTGTGCATTGCCTATATGTTTTATTGACTGGCTGATTCTGTATAAGCTACATATTTTAAACAACGTAGAACAAAAAGATTTGGTCGTAGTGTGTAAATTTACGTTTTAAAATAAAAATAAAACGTATTTTAAATCTATTAAAAGAAATCTAGGAACTAAATCCAGAGCTGACCGGTTCTTTTACGCATTCAATATTCCTAGTAATGAAACTTAGGTTTCACTGGAAAATATTTATTTTAAAAAGAACGTTTTTATGAATTTCAATAGCAATATATAAATCCTAGTAAATATAATCCTAGTTTTAGTGTGACATGTTACGTAAAAAATAAAGGGTCATTTGGACTTGTAATTGTGTTATTAGCCATAGTGTTATAAAGCCATGCTTCATTTTATCCAAAGAAAGATGTTTGCTTTATTACTGACCATATTCTTGCAGAAAATTTATTTTTCTTTTACCCGTCAAGTTGCTTTGGAATGTTGTTTTTCTGTAGGTATTTTAACGGCTTTTTTCTAGATAAAAGAGCAACTATATTTTTTTGGCAGCTCTTAATAAAGCAACACGAGGTAGTACTTGTATGCATTCTTTTGAAGTGAAAATGCTTTGCATTTTTTTTTATATTTTTTCTTTCGTTAACCCTAGAATATTTAAATTGTGGATTCTTTTGCCTGAGGAAGAGTTGTACTCAGTTTGTTTTTTGAATGAATAATAACAACTTTACACTATAATTATTTATTGTTATATGTATAAAACAGAATGAATGTCGTTAGCCTAATATTTATCTATTACAAAAATATGTAAGGCCCCATACTTAACCTTAAACCAAGCGCCGTATTATCCCCAGTATACGATTTTAACCAAACGAAATTAAATTTTAAAAACATCAGTCTTAAATTCCAGACCGCCAAACTGGTTTGTGCGAACCTTGTTGAGTAAGCTATTTAATTTTTTTCCGCGCTGTCTTTGCTATTACGACTCGCCAACTAAATAGAGCGAAGCGCAAGTTTGTTACTCATCTCCGTGTAAGGCGCAAGTAAATGCGAGTGGTAGCGAGTACGAGGAGTGGGCGGAGGGTACGCGCCATTGCCGACAGATTCGGATCCGGGAGGATTTTTTTTCAGACCGTAACGGCCTTTTTTTTAAAAGGAATCCTAATAAAAGTAGTTGCTGACCCCTGTTATAAATATTTGTATCCGTAAAGGCCTAAAAGTCAAGAATAAACTTTCATCAAGCCTTTAAAAGAGGTAAAATGTAAAAAAATATAGTAGGATTAAACTCATAAAGGTACAAAATATAATACAAGTTAAAGTAAAAATAAATTACGGACAATTTAGGGTCGGGAAGGGGGAAAGGGGGCGAGAATTAAGTGTAAAATACGGTTTTCCTGGATTTTTGCCCAAACTACAGTAACTTAAAGTTTATGTAAATAATTTAAATAACCAAGTTTTTCGGTTAAGTACTCTTATTTTTAATCAAAAATTCACGTTTCAAAATATCGGCATTGTCCAAAATGTCGGTGGTCTTTTGTCCTTTAAAATCTCCAGTGTTAAATTGTGTAAAAAAATAAACATTAAATTTATATAGTAGTATAGTTTATAGTATATACAGTATATAGTAAATGTTCTCATAAAATTTAAAAAATGAAGAAAACGATTTTTTTTAATGCGTTATCATACCAGGATCGATATTTTTTGAAACAAAAAAATATGGTAGGATAAAACCCATTTAAAAAGGTTAAGAATATAACAAAAATAAAAGGAAAAATAAATCTGAGGTGGAAGTGGAAGGGTGAGTTTTAAGGGTAAAAACCGGTTTTTGTCAATTTTCGGCAAAACTAGCAGTCCTATGTAAATTCATTTGTTAAGGAAATTTACCGAGATATTGTATATGGTTTTACACCATTAAAAAGTAAAGGTTTTAACGATTAAAAATCTTACCTACTTTTTTAAAAATGCCGATATTTTGACACGTGAATTTTCCATTGAAAATAAATATTCTTAATCAAAACAATTACAGTATATTTGGGACAAATACAGGTAAGTGTTTACCGGACATCGTTTTTTTTAAGATAAAAATAAAAAACAAAAACTTGGTAATTTAAATGATTTACATAAATTTAGGGGTTATGGAAAAAAGTTAAAATACAAAAGTTGTAGATCTTTTTATTTCCTACAAATTTGCCATTTTAACTTTTTTCCATAAATCTTGCAGTGTTTCCGAAAATCGAGAAAAAACATTTTTTACATTTTAACCCGCCTCGCCTTTCCCTTCCGACCACAGATCGCCACTATTTTATTTTTTCCTTAATTTTTGTTATATTTTCTACCTTTTGCAATGAGTTTTTATCCTGGTATAATTTTTTTCGTTTTAAATATTATCGACCCTGGTCTATTGTTGCATCCATTAAATGTATGATGTAGTTTTGCTTTTCGTTAAATAAGTTTTCTTAGTTAAGAAATATTGTAAATAAAAATGGTTAAAAATGTATCACAACTAAAATTGTAAATATACCTAATAAAGGTAATTTTTCATTTAATAAAATTGTGTAAACTCATTTTGTATAAATCCATGTAAAACGAAATTCCGAAAGTTTTTCCTTGAATTGTGAAAAACGGTTTTGATAAATATAACTGTCATTGACAGTCGATATTTGAATTACCAGTTTTACAAGGGATTTGACTCAAGTGGATAGGATGATCCGTCAAGCGATAAAAAACTATTTTTTCTTTTTGCCATTTTTTATCGCTTATAGACAGTGCATATATCCTTTTTTAGGGGTTCGCAATTTTTAACAGGTAAGGTTTTATAAATGTAAGATTTAAGTACAAAAAACCAAAGCATAGTATAAGATAATTATATTGTTCTGACATCATAGTTGTAAAATTTATAAATATTAAGTATAGTGGCTACGAAAAATACGGAGCCTCAGCCTTTAATAGGTAAAAATTTTATGCTACAATTATTAAAAAGTCCTATTTTCATATTGTAAATAAAACAATATAGTTTTAAACTGAAGTTAAATAAAAATTTAAAGTATTTGCTTAAAACCAAGACTAATTTTGTATTTTTAATATCATCGATAAATGTATATCAATTCAACTGTTTTTTAAGTTTATTTTAAATAGTAGGGTTTTAAAATATTTAAAATGTATAAATATGGTTAATTTTTTTCTGTTTTTAATGTAAAATAAGCTTGACGCAGTTTGTTTATTTTACCATTGTGCATATAAGTAAAATTATAGGTATAATAATAACAAAATATACAATACAATGCATTTTTAAATCCTATAGGATATCGTGATGTAATTATTATAACGGCACAAAATATATTTTTTTAGTTTTTAACTAAAACAAAGTGTTTTTATAATAATTTAAAAATGATAACATTATTTATAAAAACTGCAATTTTTGAATGATAAAAAAACAAAAAGTATTATTAAAGAAAAAACAACTTAACAGGCAGGCTATTTAGGTCATTGAAATAAAATTCATATTTTTACATTTTAAGTTAATGTCTTATAAGTCTCTATTTAACACCTAATTTTGCAAATAATTTATTTACGTAGTTAAATAAGATATACACTAAAAATATTTTGACAGTTCGGCAACCAGTAATAGGACAACCTATATTTGTCCGTTTTCGTAGCCTCGAAATTCTGTTCAAATGTGGTAGACAATTTTCTTTATGAATAAGAATATCGGACTTCCATTGTCTTTATTTTAAACTATTTACACAATAATTTGAGCAGTCCTATCTATGTCCGTTTTCAAGTGTAGTTGTGTGAATAGTTAAAAGCCAGGACGATGAAAGTCCAAAATAATTATAGTATTTTTTATGAAGAATCCTTGTCTACCATATTTAAATAAAAGTAAAATGTCTTAATAAATAATTATTATAGGTAACTGTTACATACTTGTAAATTTTAAATTATCGATTTTTTAATAAAACTAACCAGATATACCTAAAAAGTTATATACCATTTTTTTTCAGTGTTCAAAAAAATGCTGTCTGTCTTGTTGCAATAGCGATATAGATGTATAAATTATTCAATATATTTTACGTTTTGCACGTTTTTATACCTCTAAGCTAAGAGTTATTATTAGTGTTTTCTCTTATACTTTTATCACCGTTGGAGATTTATTTTGGCCAAAAATAATAATTTGACCTGTATTTTAGGCTAAAGTTTAATATTATTTAACAGGACCACAAGTTTCCTCAATATGTTCACAATATAGCGCATATTACAACCATTATAATAAAATTGCATTCTTTTCTTTAAAAAATTGTATTTTCTTTTAGAATAAAGATACTGATATAAATACTAAAGTTAAAGAAAGATGGAGCCCAAAAATTCAATACACTGTGGCGTCACAAAAATTTTGACGTTCAATTTTTTCACAGGGTGTTCGAAAATTTGGCCAAATGCAACATTTGGCGTCTCCCTGTTTAACATCCAATCCTATAAAGCTTTTTGCAATCCCCCTAATAAAAATATTCCCAATGAAAGGAGCCACAACGGGACTAAAAAATTATTAAAATATGTCAAAAACCAAAATATTATTTTAAATTAAATTTGAACATTTTCTTTAGCCGTTTGTTTTTTGGCCAGGAGGGTGGATGGGAGTGTATTATTTAGGTTGTTTTCTAAAGAACAACACATGTTTTGTTTTCCTATTTTTATCAAGAACAAACGACTATTCAAACTTGTCCCTTAACAAAAACTATGTTAAAAAATTTATAACCGACGATACTATTTGAGTACAGTACATTAAATATTTTAAATCATCCTTGTTTTATTTTTGTTTCAGATCCGCCGGAAATAACCGTGGAAAGGCCAGTAGTTTACTCGGGCGAAGGCATGGAAGCTCAGTTGGTTTGCATTGTTCATGGAGAAAGTCAACCTGAGGTAAGCTTGTAATGAACGTTCTAATTAAAATGGTTGAAAACGAATTATTCTCTGGTACGGACTGATTTACATAGGGTCAGTTTAAATTTGTTGACATATAATAAAATACAACAGATACTTTAAATGAAACTAGTGCTCTAAATAAAATATTTCTTATTCTTAATTATTTTCTTTTTGTTTATTAATATTTGTTTTAGTGTAAGTAGTACAGTATGACGTAAAACCAAAAATATTATTAGAATGTTTATAAACTTAGAATATTAAAACCTTAACGTATAATTTTTTATTAAAATTTATTTTTTAGTTAATACGTTTTAAACTTATTTTTCTTTAAAACGATGGCAGACTTGTAACACAAAAATAGTATTTAGAGTATACGTAAATGGTTCAACCAAAATGTAACTACAGATTTCCTGGATCAAAAATACAACGATATAATGCAATTGGCCTTAGTCAAAATGTTAATTATTTGCGAGATACAGAGTGTAAAAGTTTTCATTCTATATGACAGTCGCACCGTAGTGTTTTTTTTTTTTAGATTTTTTTATTATCGTTTTATGACTTTTATACATGATCCTTTTAAAGTGGATTTCTAGTAAAAATTTAAAGATTTTTGCAATCAGTGCCGACTTGAACAAAGTTCTTAGAATGGGTTGCATGGCAAGATGGCGCATTAATTAATTGTTTTCAACTAACAGCGGTCGTGATATAACCAACGGATTACTATAAAAGAAGCTAGCGGTAGTTAGTACCAACTTAAAAAATTATTTACATGAAACAAAGCGGCCTGCCTAAAAAAGGCACATTGGGAACTGTTTAATTTGATTTTAGGGTAAAATAAAACGTTAGCAAGGTCTCCTTATTTTTATATATATTTTTTTTTTTTTATCTTGGGACAAACCACTGAAGGCTTAAAGCCTAAATACTAACGTACCGTGGGTGTCTTAAGCGAGGTAAGAGGGAGTTTGTTGACACGGGACTTAAATACTTGAAGATTTGGGGGGACGGAAAGACTTCCGCGGGCAGCAGGTTCCACAATCTAGAAACTCTAGGGATAAAAGAACGAACAAAGTGAGAAGTTCGGGGCCTGTCCAGTTGGACCGTATAGGGATGCATACGCGCGGAAACACGAGTTTCTCTGTTGGGAACCGTGAGTGGAGGAACTATACTGGTCAATTCTTCAGAGCAGAAGCCATGGAAGTACCTATAAAAAGCGATAAATCGCCCACAGCCCGACAATGGGCAAGAGAGGGAAGCCTTTCTGTAAGTGAAGGATCATTAATGAGACGAATAGCTCTTCTTTGAATAGAATCAAGAATGCTCAGGGTTGTTGGGGACGCCATGCCCCAGATATGAGAACAATATTCAATTTATTTATATATATATATATATATATATATATATATATATATATATATATATATATATATATATATATATATATATATATATATATATATATATATATATATAAGACAATATACGTCAATTATTGCTACTTTTTGAGATATTAAAACTGTGCGGATATGCTCTTAAACTATTAAAAGTGCTATAATATTTTGATTTTAATTATTTTTAAATAATAATGTCACTGTCAGAGTGACAAATAATATAATACTATGTAATAAATTACCTTTGCTTAGAACTACCAATAGAAAAGTCAGCTATTTTGTTTATTTTAGAAACGTATTAACTTACCTAACCTAAAAACCAGCCATAATTGACGTATTGCTATTATTTAGTAAAATTAAGTAAATATTGGTCTAAAATAAATTAAATTTCTTACACACCTACTAGTAGCTCTTACAATGGAAAGTAACTAAATAAATGTAATTATAATATTTGTAACTTTGAAAAGGGCAGAATTATTTAAAAATAATAATAGATATCTCAAAAATCAGCAATATTTTGCATATAGTGTGTTATATATTTTTAATGTAGAATGTAGAAAACAAGTCAATTTGATAAAATATACAGTGGGTTTTATTTTAAAAAGCCAACAAATAATAGAAAATTCGTTTTAAAACACCTTGTATATTAACTGGTACTGAAAATAAAAAGAGTATATCTAAATAAACGTCTTTTATTTTAAGTTAATTTTTGAATAGTGTACAGGGACAAAGTTATCTCGTGTATAAAGTTGGGACACCCTGTATTTCGATAGTTACCACGTTTTTTATAGTGATTATGTCACAAATGACGTCAGCAGACCTGTGTAAAAATAATTATAGGATGTTAGTTGTCCCATTTGGCGCTCATAAATAAGTGTAATGCGATTGAAAATACGTGTATGTTTTATACTAAAAATTTAGAAATCATGTCAACGTATCAGTAACTTTTAATGCAATAAAATTTTATAGGGCATAATATCTCAAAAATGACTAACTTTTGCATAAGATTTAATTACAATTTCAGGCTAGAATTTTACGTAGAATTTAAAAGAAGGAAGCGAATTTTAGCATACCTTCCAGAAAAGTTCGTTTTTATCATATCACGTGACCTAAATGTTTGATTGTTTTTCTGACATGACAAAATTATAACACCTTGATAATTTACCCAAAGCTTTGAAAGAAAGTTAGGAATATTCTCGCCCTAATAAAGACCTAATATTGCAATGGCAATTTTTCACCGGTAATATTACAAAAACTGCTTACTTTTAAGTTTTATTTATTTAACTTTATTATTTAAAGGCATTTTGAAAAATGATCTTAAATTAACCCGATCCATAAAAACCCGTTCAAAAAGGATCGGCCAATCTCTACCCATGTTCATAAATTGATCGGATCCTTAACTCGGTTTGGATCCTCCTGATCCAGGTGACAGCCAAGGTAAGTCGGGTTAAACAGAAGTGTCAAAATTAGCTGTTCTGTTTTAAGGTTTTAATAATTTATGTATGTTTGTCACAAAAGAAAACTTATGATAGAAAATATTAATTTTTTAAAAATAATTTACAGCTTAAATATTATTAAATATTTTAATATATAACTGCACGGCCAATAACCAAGCAAAAGAGTTATGTTTTGTTTTGGCACCAAGCCGATAAATGAAGGCAAAATTGAACATACAGTGTTTAGTAAATCTTAAAAATATCTGATGGGATCTATTTCAACCCATTGCTCCATTTTTAAAAATGTTTTAAATTTTAAGGTAGAATTTTAGGGTACGCAATTTTTGGATACCAGTGTTGATATTTCTGGTTTTTAAAAGTTTGAACAACACATTTCTTTACTTTTACTTTCAATCCATACGCGAAAGTTTACTATTCTTTTGCGATAGTTGAAAGTAGACTTTTTCTAGTAACATCTATGTAGCACCTTTAAACGCGCTAAATGTGTCGGCTCCTGGACTTTTTTTTGGCCTTGGCTGGTTAGTCATTTAGCCAGTCACAAAGTCTTACTTACAAATAAGGAGCCTAGAAGTAGATTTTTACTCATGTGATAAACTATATATACAGGGTGTCCAGTAACTTAACGTAACCTAAAAAAATATGTTTTTTTTTTAATATTAATTTTATACCAATTGAAATATTTTTAAAAATGTTTAAAGATATCTTCTATGCATTAGAAGACATTTTTTGACATTAAAGAAAAATAATTTTTTACCAGTGTCGTACATGGAAGCTTAGGGTAAATATTCTTTTAGAAAAAATGGTTTGCCACTGCACTTTTCTAAACTATATATATTTTTTGAATCCCCGTTTAGTTAAAAACAAATTTAATCTCTTGATTTTTTCGGTTTTTGCGTAAATAAGTAAAAATCATTTTTTAGCATGGTCAGATCCCTATCTAATTAAAGAATAAATAACAGAGCTGTGTTTTTCTGTAAAATAAAGAAATTAGTAATACGAAATGATCATACCAAAAGTGTTTTTATTTTTTTATACAAAAATCGTTTATTAAACAAAAAAGGCAAAATGTCTAAGCGGGGATTTACACAAGTATTTTTATTTGAGAAAAATGCAGTGGCGTACCATTTTCTCTTAAAAATACTTACCCTCTAAACCCCTTATGGACGACACTGGTAAAAATTTATTTTAGTCTGGTATGTCAAACAATGTCTTTTGATGTATAGGAGACGTCTTTGAGTTTTGTTTAAAATATCTTAGTTGGTATAAAAGCAATAATAACAAAACGATAATTTTTTTAAACTTTAAAAACCTGTTCAGTTTTCACTAAGTTCAAAACTAAGACGTCCAGAACATATGTTCATATAAAGTTTTTTAATAAAACACATTAAACGGTAATGAACATACTACTTTTTTTAACTGTTAAAATAATATATATTATATAGTTTTAAATACGTAGAAGTTTATTTTTTCGCAAAAACAATTTATTTAATGTTATACAGTGTTTATTTTATGGGAGCAAAAATACGTATTTTTATTAGCACAAAAAATAAAAACATTTCGATGGGTTTTTGACAAAACATCGTAAGCGACATTCGTCAATTTTACTACGGCAAACGATTTTTTCTTTTCGTTGAGATATTTTAAAACAAAGTTGGTAATTTTTTTGTTATAGATATATTAGTGCACGGCTTTAGTTCAGGTCCCAGTTTTTGTTTAAAAGTGACGCTATGTGAAGAAAAAATTATTTCCCGTAAAACTGATGAATGTCGCTTACGATGTTTTGTCAAAAATTTTATTTAAGTACAATAATACCTAATAAATCAATTGCAGCACTTTTGTTTAAGTATAACAAAATATTGACAGAAACATAAAATAGGTAAAAAAGTTGTAATAATAAAACATACTTAATTATTTAAACTACGTAATTACTGGATGGTCTTTTTGTTAGGTACAAGCCTGGAAAGAATGAGACCGCTTCGGTCCTGGTCCCGGGGTATACAAGCTGACCCTGTTCAGCCCTATTGACCCCTATGAACTTGCCGGTCGCCTGAAACAAAATAAAAGAAAACCCCCAAAAACCCAAAACATTCGAATTAAAAACGACGTTTCGGTGGCAAGTCTGCCACCGTTGTCAAGTTAAAAATGAACTTAAAAAATAAAAATAAAAAAACCTACTAATATTTAAATAAGAAATTTTGTGCTTTTGGAATCTCAAAGTGAAAATAGTTTGACATATGTGTCATAAGTGACATAAGTAACTGGTGTATTTATTATTTGTAAGACAAAAAGGTAATGAGTTAATTGATTTTTAGCTTTCCTAAAGATACTTCAGTATCGAGCAAAGGCAACCAAGTGTTATTTAAATTAACTGAAATTGATGCTACACAATTATCTTTATTTAATAATATATACGCACTTTCTTTGATTTTGCGTTTTTTAGAAGTTTCCTTTGCTAAAATACTAGAAGCATCGCAGTTTATTCTGTGATTGTTAATAAATGCGTGTTGGCAGATTTTTAATTTATAAAATTCTGTGTTTATAATGTATGATCTGTGTTCTTTTATGCGTTTAGCTAATGGTCTACAAGTTTCACCTATATAAAACCTATTGCATTCGCAAGGTATTTTATGAATAATATTTATTTAATTTATATATATATATATATATATTTTACTAATTACTATTCTGCAGGTCTTAAATGGCTTATTTTGGCATTATTATTATCACTTTTATCTCATTTAGGGTCAACTAATTTTTTAACAAATAAAAATATTCTTTATGCTCATTTTACATGTACAGGGTGTGCAGAAAATCAACGACAATACTACAGGGCAATTAATAAATTTGTACATTCAGAAAGGTTTCTAAAAGTTCTGGTTAGTTTTTTTAAAAGACAAGATATCAAGATTACGTTAAAAAGTTTTTTTAATCACATTTAATTTAAAAAAAATGTGGTTATGTAGCCTAGTAATGGGACGGCATTATATTTTTTTCCAAATAAAATAAAAAAATAATTAAATGAAAATTTTAGCTAATATCAATATTTTGTGCTACTTAAAATTTCAGGAGAAAAATATTTTCAAAAACTGCACGGTATATACAAATTAAGACAACATTTTGAACGCTTGTTAGTCAAGAACAGCTGACTGATTTAAAAAATGCCGTTAAATTAAGAATTAAAGGACTTTGAACACAAGGCACTACGTGAAACCTTTTTTATTAGAAAGAAAAGTTGATAATGCCCTCTTGACAGTAAGTCACTTCACCCCCAAAAATTTTTAAATTTAAAGGTGGTTTTAGTTATATTTAAAACTTAACTGTATTTTTAAATTTATTTTAAAATCTTTAAAAATATACCCTTATTATTTTATTAAAATTGTTTTTTATATATGGAACATTTATCATTAAAAACGATTTCTTTGTTTTTAAAAGCCGTACAATACAATACAAGAAAATAAAGGATTATTCCTAACATTATTGCTTTTTTAATCTTTTACACTAGAAAGTTATATTATGTTGTGAAAGTAAAACTAAAATTTCGTTACGTTCGATTTAACCAAAACCTATTTGTCACCGATGAACGGTCTTGCTTTCTCGTAGAGAGCTTTTATATATTAAATTACTTTACAAGGACGAACCACAAAGCACATGGAGTTTATTTTTACCGTGCTAAAAATAAAAAAGCAATCTTTACAGATACCGCATTAGAGCTTTGTACGGTTTTAGTTAAAGTAACGTGGTATATTGGGATTTTTTTATGAACCCATTAAATTTCCAAAGGAATTGATTGACGTTTCTTTTGTAAATGTGGTTATTAAGATGAAAAGTACATAAGTTTTTAATAATATATATATATATATATATATATATATATATATATATATATATATATATATATATATATATATATGCTTCAATTTTTTCTTAAACCATTTCTTATAATTACTTTTGTTTACTTTGTTTCTTGGGATTGAGGTTTTTTTATTAATAAAACAATAATTTACATTTTCTGACGTTTCGCCTTACATGGAAGGCTTTTTCAAAGATCTATTTATTTAATTTAATGATAGTCTTTTGGCATGTTCCTACAAAATAATAAACGAGTTAAAACAATTATTTACACAATATTAAATGGATGATATTTTTACATTTAAAATTCTTATATTTGACTGAACTGAACACAAAGGTAGACATAGACAATTAAAATTATATTTTAAATACATTAAACTAATAAAATAAAATAATGGGATACGCACCTTGAAAACATACCTTTTATATTAGATATTTATTAGATATTAATGCAACTGTTTTGTTGGTAGTCGGCAGGATAAGAATTTTAGTTGAATTTTTATTAACTTAAAAAATTGTGTTAATACGGTTTCAAAAAATGTAATCTTAATCCTATGTAGTGCAGATAATTATGTTATGTTTGAGATAGATACTTTTATTATTTTATTAAATTGTAATAAATTTGACTTAAGTTTTCAATGTCTTTTTGTTGTTTACACAATTTTTTTCTTTTTTTATATGGATCATTTCCTTTACCATTAGTTTTTGGTATTTTTTATCTTGATCAAGTATTTTTGTTTCTGTGTAATTAAAAGAATGTTTTGTTTCTATTTCGTGTTTATGTAAAGCTGTAGATGCATTTTTTTGGTATTTGTGACCATTTAATCTGTTGTTTAGATGTTGGGTAGTCATACCAATGTATTTTTTGGACAATTAGAGCAAGGGATGGAATAAACGACATTTGATTTTTTCTTTTGGGGTGTTTGACTTTTTAATCTTGTAAAAAATTGACTTATTAAGTTGTGTCCTTTGTGACATACTATAACATTGTGTTTATTTAAAATATATTTAATTTTTTCCGACAACTAACACTATTTGTACTATGTCTACTTTTGTGTCAGTTTTGGTTATATAAACTATAACGTCAGAAAATGTAAATTATTGTTTTATTAATAAAAAAACCTCAATCCCAAGAAACAAAGTAAACAAAAGTAATTATGAACTAGCTGTTAATAGTATATTACATAACAAGTGTTGAAAGTGTCGGCTATCGCCTCGAGCGACAATCTTCCCACTCGTGAGAAAATCACTTTTGACACGAGTTATGTACAATATTTTTCCCACGACCAAAAAGTATTTATCATTAATCTTAAATTATTTTTGGTGCCGAAAACGGTTATTGGCCGTTTTTATGATTTTTTTTAAATATTTCTTACTAGTTTAAGACCCTTTTTAATAAAACACCAGTGGCGCTGATCCAAAATATCCCGTTTTTAATTAATTATAACTTAATAAACTTGCGGGACCGGGGAGTGACTAGGGATGCTGGGCGGGGTACCTTACAGAATCACATGCACTGTTATGTCTTTAATTAAGTGTTTCATGGTAAAATTACGTGAAAACACCTTATAATACTGGACACAAACACCAAATAAATATACATTTTTAAATAATAATTAATAATAAACATAAATATGTGCGGTTATGTGACATATAACCTCACTTTCAAAGTAATAAAAACAGTAGTCGATATGCTGAAATTGACGTTGCAATATTAAAAAGTTATCTTGAACGATGTCATCTATAAAGTACCTTGTATATAGAAGTAGTATTTTATAGCCAATAAGGTGTTTAGTATATTTTATATTTATCTAAATTTTAAATAAGTTTCAATTTTAGGATAGTCTTTCGATCTATCGACACGCTGTCGATATTCAGTACATATGTTTAATGCGTTGCCTATTATTAAACGCGCTTTCCAGTCCCATTAAATAAAAAGTCTCTAACCTAATAAACCCTCAAATATAAATAACTATAAAATACTGTAAATTATATTTTTTTCACGGAATTGAAGCACCTGTCATTCTAATTTTCAACACTAGTGTTGAAAAGTAGATTTTAACACGAGTGTGATATTAATCGTTTTCTAAATAATTAAGCAGTGTGTTTAATATCATTTTCGTGTGTGGTCTTGGAAAAAATATAACAACATAACATTTATAATAAAAACTTAACAAACTAAATATACAGGGTGTCTCTTAAAGGTCTGTATAAAATACTACCACACACAAACTCCTTAGGCCAAAATAAAATGATCTAACGCAATTAACCTTGGTCGAAAAGTTGGTCGTTTAGAAGATACAGGGTGTCCAAGGTTTTATTGTCTTAAGTTGTTTTTAAAGATTTTATTCATCATTGGATTTTTAAAAATATTTTAAATGGGAGGGTTTTTGCTCTTAAATTTAGAGGAAGCCACCTGCAGTTTTTTGCTTTTGTTTAAAGTGTCGTTACTTTTTTGCCTTAGTATTTTGATTTTAGTAGATAATTTTTATTCTTTCCTATTTTTTACGCAAAAATGGCATACTTAATAAATATCGCTACGAGCAACTGATTTTGAAATATATTTAAAATTAAACGTTTTATTTCACATAAAAGACTTCATTGTATTTCTTTACGCTCTATTTAAGCCCCCGGGTTTCTCGAAAAGGTCCATAAACATAGTTACAACACACACAATTTGCCTTTATTAAAAGTTAATCGTTTGAGAGATACAGTGCGTACAAATAAAAAGAAAGTAATGAAAAATTTGACACCCCGTATCTTGAAAATCAGTTACCTTTCGACTAAGGTAAATTGCATTAGATCATTGTATTTTGGCCCAAAGTATTTATGGTTGCATTTTGTACAGACCTTTTGGATTAAGCGTGAATAAATGCAGTTGCAAACTTTGGTATGGATTAAAATGTTTAATCTGAAATATCTTTAAAAAGGTTGCTCTTAGTAATATTAACAAAGTGTACCTTTTTTATGCAAAATATAATAAAGAATAAAATTCTATGCTAAAATTATAATATACCGAGGTAGTTATTTATGACACTTAGAACCTAAGCAAAGGACTGCAGGTGGCTCTCTCTACATTTTTGGACATAAACATTAGCATATTTTGATTCCCCACCCTGAAATACCTTTTAACACCAAATGTGTCTCGTATATCGCAAATGATTAACTTTTTAACTAACGTAAATTCCGTTAGACCGTTCTATTTTGGTCCAAGGACTTTGTGGTAACATTTTGTACAGACCTTTTGGGGAACCCTGTATATTGTGTTCCAAGTGAAATGAGTCACCTCCTATAATTTTATTATACGCACAGTTCTAAAAATCCTGAAACACGTCAAGTTTTATTTTTAGGGAGACACAGTTTTCTATCAAAATTTAGTTATTTATTTCTATTCCCACTAATACAAACGTCAAAATTTCAAATGGAAAGGGGGATCAAGTAATACTTTATCTTAAAGGGTTTTAAATTATTATTCTAAAAGTCTTTAGTTTTTTAAAATCGGTTAAGTTGTTTATTCAAGAATATTCACCCACAATACCCGGGTTCGTAGCCGATGGTTCAAGTATAACAATTTTATTGTTTAGAATATTAAAATATAATTTGGTACATAGGTAAATCATAAATATGCATTATTATTTTAATTTTAATTGTTTTCTTTTACTCCTGGTTTAACCGAAAACGACCTTAGCCTCTTATTATTAAATGAGACCCCATAATATGTTTTTACTGACTTAAATAAAATGTCACATTTTATTTGCATATGCGACAACCTTAACATTAAAAAATTGAAAAATTTAAAGGTTAGCTCAGTGACTGTTACCATATTTCGAATTCAATTACCTATTCAAATTAGAAAACATAAATGTAATTTTGAAAATAGGAAAAATAGGGTCGTTTCTAGCTAAAACAAAAGTAATTAAATAAAACCAAATTTGTTAAACATTCCCAATTTTTTATTACAACTAAGTATCAAAATTTATTTTCTTATTTTCAAAAATAAAAAAATTATGTTAGCCACCGACTACGAACCCTGGTATTTGGAATGAATTTTCTCGAAAACCACCGAACCGAATTTAAAAGATTCCGAGGTGGCTTGTTTTAATCGAAATGTACTGTAGGTATGTGAAACCGCTAAACATTTGGTTACAAAACTTTGTAATTTAGGTTTTCTGGACAAGATAACTAAATGGTGATATTGGCATGCTTGCTAGATTTTTCACTTTTATTCGTTAAGCTTTTGTAATTTTAAATTATTATAAAATGTATTTATTTTAATTGCAATGAAGTAAGCGCCACATCTAGTAAAATAAGAACAAAAAAAAGTACAATCTTTGCCAGTTGTCAACACATGACAACATTACATTTTATTGAATATATGGCAATAGTGCTGATATTACTTTATAACTATACTATATTATGCGTTTACTACACTTGCCTTAAAAGAATAATAAATAATTTTTATAAAACATTTTTTTAAGCTTTATTCATGTACAACTGTAATCAACAAAGAAGCTCTTTATTGATTACATTTTTACGTGCACACAGCTAAAAAGGTTTATTCGCCTTATTTTGGGATGGCGGATGTATCTCATATACAGGGTGTTTCCTAATTGCGGTAAGAAAATTTAAGGGTGTATTCCTTAGCCAACTTTATAAAAAAATATATAAACATGGGTCCTTAAATGATTTGTTTTTAAGGTATAGGGTGTTAAACTTTTTACAAAACCTAAGAATAAACTCTTTTAGTAAAATTTGTTAATAGACGTTATTAAATTAGGTATTTGTTAATAAAAGAAACTTAATACACTTAATTTTAAAAAAACCCTAACATTGCTTGTATTGTCCAAGAATATGCGGTTTAGTAGATTCTTTTCTGAAAAACTAAGCCGGCTACTCAAAAATATAAAGAATTAAGCAAGTTATATTTTTAGGTGTTCCATTCAAAGAAAAATAAAAGTTGCAATAAAGACAGTGACGTACATTGTTTTGTCACTGCGCCACTAGTCTTATTAATTAAAATTAATTTAGTTCTATTTTAACAAACACAACAAATCAAAATGTATTATAATCTCATAAGGCATATTAGAGATATTATTAAAAACCCATTTTTTTTTAATGTTTAACACCATGTATCTTATAAACAAAACTTTACCGGACCTATGGTTATAAAACCATTTTTTTTTTCAACAAATTGGACTCAATAAGAAAACACCCTATATACAAAAGATTATCTACATAAAAAGGTACATGAAAGCCAAATTTTTGCTTCTTTATAAGTATCTTAATAAATAAATCAAAACTCAATCACATTTCGCGCCCAATATAAAGCCCAATTTTAATTGAAATTAGTTACATGCAAAACAACTAAACATTGGGTTTTCGATTTATTGCAAAATGTATATATTTTTTAAAGAACAGCCCTGTATATTATATTACCATCCGAAAGATCTATACAAGAGCAAAAAGTTTCTTATGTGCTGTATCCAATTTTTAGTAGTTACAGAAACATGGTCATCCTCAGGAATTTCATAGTAAACTGACATTTTTAAAATAAAACACCCTGTATATTACATCACCATTAAATAGATATTTTAAAAAGCTTTAAGAAAATTCAATATTTGAAATGTCTATCTGTTATAGATTTGGAAATATGGCCATTCAAACCTAAAAATAGTAGATAATATAAAGTCTATTTTATCTTTAAAACTGTGTACTTAAACCTAGAGTTATGGAAAAAAATTAAAAATTTAACATAATTTTCAGATTCTGATGGCCATATTTCTGAAATTATAGGAGATACACCTATCAAAAGTGGCCAAGGGCGTTCCATTTAAAAAAGTATATTTTTTTCAATAAATGAAAACCCGGTCTTCAATTGTTTTTTCTTATGAGCACGTTAATCAGCAGAAACAACACTATAACTTTACTATTTTAGCGGACTTAGTATCTCCGATAATAAAGAAGTTAGCAATAGTGCCGACTTAAGTTTGATCACCCTGTAATTCAAATAATGGGGTATACATGGTGTTTTCGAACTACGGTACGACACTTAAGAGAATGACGTCTTTTTAGAAAAACAAGTTCTTGTGAACATAAGTCGGTATTTTTTAAATATAAACGCTTTAACCGTTTTGGATAAAATTTATTACACTTATTTAATGTAATAAAGAGCTTATTTACGTACATGAGGATTATTGAGAACAGAGGCGTTTCAGTGGATACCACAGCAAATATTATTGAGAAAAAAAGGTACGCCACTAAATTTTTATTTAGTTTTTATATAATTTTAATAATATAAACAATTTATTATATTATTAATAAAGATTGATATAAAATTATTTAAAATTTTAAAATAATATTCCAATATAACTTCCTGTACCCGCACCCATTAAAAGTTCTGGTAAGTTCTGGTTGGTTCTCATTCTGAATTTTGTTGAGAACAAAAGTAATAGCAACTGGTCTTTGTTGTTAGGCGCTTGTGCAATAAATCTAACCATCACTTCTTATGGGGGCGGGTTAGCTCCTCAGGGAGTATTATTTTAATTTATTATTAGTTTTTAATTATTTAACATTAATTTATTTGGAATTTTTCTGGTATTGTTTATAAATA
The DNA here is from genome assembly GCA_014170235.1 of Listronotus bonariensis. Taxonomy (NCBI): domain Eukaryota; kingdom Metazoa; phylum Arthropoda; class Insecta; order Coleoptera; family Curculionidae; genus Listronotus; species Listronotus bonariensis. The sequence continues at coordinate 54,142 of JACEGR010006698.1, forward strand.
ATAAAGTATTGTTTTTCTAAAATTTAAGGGTAGTAATTGATTTTACCCCAACTTTTTATGACCAACGAAAAGCATTTTTATAAGCTTTCCAGAGAATTGCCACATAACGGGTTTTTCATTTAAGATTTTAAAGTGACTGGCTGTGCAGCTTAAGGGGTTAATAAAGGTGTTTCGAAAAATACGTTATGTATATTCTCCTAGATAAATGAAAAAGGTATTTTTAAATTTTTTGATATTTGCCAAGGTTTAAAATATGTAATATATATAAATATATCCATTGTAAGTTTTAAAAACGCACCCTATGTGGTCATCCAAATTTAAAGAATAAGTGGAAATTTATTCATGTAGGTAGGTTAAATTATGAAAATAATTGCCTAGTAATTTTAATTATTGCCATATTTTAAAAACTATTAAAGATAGACCCCTAAAATATGGTACTTTTAAAACGCTTTTTAAATTAACTTTTAAATGATATTTTAAGTTACCAATTCATTTTAAAAAATTATACTTTTTATCGTAACCTGTATATCTTAACAGAAAAAAACCCGTTGAAAGATACAAATACTTTAGAATTATCTTAACAAAATAGTGTTTTTGTTTCTTTTATACTTTAAAAAAAAATAGAAAAGTTAGGGCGATGTAAGTTTATTACGTTTTTAATGGAAATTAAAAATTAATTATCAGATTTGCATGGTTATATTTTTAAAACTATTGGAGATAGGTATATAAAATGAGTATTTTTTAAAGGTTTTAAAAATATCGTTTTAATGGTAAAATAATATACAGGGTGTCCAAGAATATGCGGGAACCTTCTTAAATTTATATAGAACACATAAAAATAATGTAACAAGTTCATATAAAATATTTTCTTAAAGTCCGCCTTTACAGAGATAATGTGCCCTTAATGGATACCAGTAAAAATAGTTTTTCTTTTAATAACTTTTATATCACTTGGTATATTATTATTATTTTTTAATATGAATAATACCAGTTAGGACTCCTTAAAACGGTTTTCTTGTAAAACATTTGCCTTCCTTAGTTCGCAATTGGCGGACTAACCCTTACACACTATTAGTAATTATTTTTACACCCTGTATAATAAAGGAATAAAATAGTATATTTCCTAACTAGTGCTGAAAGTGCCGCTCTTCCGCACGCGACTGCAGTTGACCGAACGACGCGTAGCGGAGGTAAGGGCACATATTTCTCCAATTTTTTTAAGCAAAATTTTTAGATCCCTTTAGTTATTAGAATAAGGTAGATATTTTAGTAAAATTTGGGATTTGTCGACAGAATATGATCGAATTTGCGAAAAAATTTAAAACAGAGAATTTTTTTCGCAAATATCCAAATTAAACTTTTCTTTCCCAAAGTGTTCCTCTTAAGGCCACTAGCAATTGGTATAGATCTAATAATTTAAAAATATTATCTACGCCAGTGCCCCTATACAACTAAAATCAGCAAAATACCTCAAATCCAATTTTTTTTAGTATATTGTTCATTTTGTTTAAAATGTCATTAATTTTGCCAAAAATTATTAACAATACAATAAATAAAGTCGAGTTGCGGCTTAATTTTGTCGGGCACCCTGCGGTACTCTCTTTGACCATTATTTATAAAAATTAGGTAAATAAACATAGTAAAACTGCAGATTGCAATGGCTGGATCTTGGCCTAATTTGTTTTCTGCCCCTCTGATTAATAAGGTGATATAGCATAAAAACCATTTTTTGTTTATTTAGTACCAACATGATATTTTAGAATAATTTACCTAACTTGCTAAAGATATTTTTGTCTAAACTAATAAATGTAATCTTATTTATCTAAAAGGTACTTGACATGTTGGTCATGCAAGTATTTTTATAAATATGTTTAAAGGTATAACATTTTTACTAATTATACAATGTAGCTGCCTTAGGTGACCCTTTAAGTACTAGTAAAAATACTTCATTTTACTCTTTTTCGTAACATTATAGTATTCTAAATAAATAGTATTTTAGGTTGAAAATATGATGTTTGATAAAATTTATTTTGGTATCCTCCAAACGAAAAAAAAAAACAAAAAAAAATAAGCACCTTAAAATCTAAAAATCGACGTTTTGGTGATAAGTTTGTCGTCGTTGTCAATCTAAAATTAATAAAAATAAAAATTTTAAAAGTTTACTGATATTTAGGTTTAAAATTTATGCTTCAATCTTTGGGATATTTTAAAAATCTTTTGAGATTTAATGTCAAATTAAGTGTCATAAACCTAACTATTAGTTTTTATTTAATTTTTCTTTTATTGTAATTTTATTTTGACAACAGTGACAACTTGCCGCCGAAACGTCGATTTTTAGTTTAAAAGTTTCTTATTATTATTATTTTTTTGTTTTCTGGGGTTTACTCTTTATTTTGCTCTAGGCAAAGCGGTCCCATTTGGCGTGTACCCAAATTAATAGCATCAATTGTTTTAGGTGATAATTACTTATGTTTAATAGCTATAGGAATCTGTTTATATGGTTACCTTACATTTTATTATATTTCCTTATTATACTATACCTTTTAAACACTGCCGGGTGGCTTAGACAAAGCGTGAAGAAATGCAATTGAACATGTTTGTATGAAATTAAACGTTTAATTTAATATATTTCAAAAATGGAACGATTGCTTGTAAATTTTTCCACTAAGGGTCCAATTAATTTTTTTGTTCCGGAGTCTATATTATGGCCCACTATGCAAAATTCAAACTTAAAATAAAAACATCAATTAAGGGTCTATAAATATAAAATAACTATTAAGTATTATACATTTTTAAAAAACCTTTATTCTGCTTTAAATTTATATAATTTAAAAATATACAGGATGTTTCATTAAAAAAATCATATGTTTAGCTCATATCTTAAAAAAATATAATTACAAAAAAACCTATTACACCACTAGCTTGTACGTAATAATGTCTACTAATATCAGTTTTTACTTTTGTTAAAAATTACAAGACAACTGAAATACGAGGGGAGTCCGAAAATGAAAACAAATGAATTTCGCTCTGTATGTCAGAAACGAAGAGGGTCATAAAAAACTTTTAGTGTCATCTTTCGTTTCATTAAAAAGTAGCAACAGTTTGCGAAAACCGCAAGTTTTTATCTCTAATAATAACCAAGATAGCCTGCAACTGCAACGAAAGCCGGACACCCTGTACACTTATATTATTATTAAATAGCTTATTGCTCCTTTAGTCTACTTTGGCCCCCATAAATACTTGTATGCTATTAAAATAATTTAAGCTCATTTTTTTATGTGTAGAATGGTCTTGCTCAATTTTTATTTGCTTTTTCATTTTCTTTCTTGAAATGTCAAAAAATATCAAAATTATAAATAATTGAATAAGTTAATTACCTTTTGGTGTTTAATGTTGTAATTTAATTTAAATAAAATAAAATAAAAGCCCTTTAGTTATTTTCTTTTTCTTTTATTTTATTTTTTTTTCAAATTTTGCACATCGACTTGAAATTAAAGTTTAAACCCTTTTTTTTAAATACCTTTTTTAGACAGTGTGCCATCTAACCTCACTCTTGAATATTTTAATTTATTTTTTATTAAAAAAGGTCCCCAGTTTTTAGGATACTGGAAAAGTACTAGAGGTATTTGCCAAAACAAGTTTTCTAATCATTTTATTTATTTATTTATTTCATTTATGTGTCCAAGTTTATGAGAGTTACTGTTTATCTAACAATTTTGTTATTAGTTTT
>JACEGR010006699.1:0-57841 GCA_014170235.1 Listronotus bonariensis
ATAGATGCATAATTCCAATTAAAAAAATATTCTAGGTAAATTTAAATGTCCTTTTAATACCCTTTAATTAAATAAAAGCAAATTTAAGAATATAACTGAATTTACATTTTTGTATCTGACAGCTAACTTTAATTTTGTCTTATAGATATTTAACAAGTTCGTAGAATTTCACAAATATTTTTAACAGGGCATATCTTGCTAAAGGTCAAAACGCACTAGGCGCTCAGGTCTCGGTACGCTTACCGACCCGACCGGTCAAATATTTTACATGCTATATCGATCAAAAATTGTGTAAGCTATTCACACACAACGATCAATCTATGGTCAATTCAGTTTGAGTACACCTACAGTATAGTTAAAAAAAGCTCTAAACCATTTATCTATACTAAATCTCATTTTCATCCTTCTCATACTGTAGAAGTTATGACTTTTTAAATAGATTCGTACACCTGTATAAACACAGAGGTTCGATCACGGTTTGTTGAAAATAGCAGCGAGAAAAATAACCGGTCCAAAAGACATGAGCGTACCGAGAGAGTACCAAGAGCAAAGAGCCTAATATGAACAGTTCTGTTCTAAAATATTTGACCGGTCGGTGAGCGTACCGAGACCTTTGACGCTTTGACATTAAAAATATTAATGTGTATGAAAAAGTTCCTTATTTTATACATGTAAAAAATATTTAAATTTTAATAAACGTATAAAACAGATAATAGTAAAAATAACTTTTCTAACGTTTTGTGTTTTTGTTTAATGGGGAAACTTTTTTTAACAATTTTCAATTGTTTTAAAATTCCTGATAGACTTTGCCCTTTTATTAAAATTAACCACTGCTAATTTGGTTTAAGACCAAAAAAAATAATGATAAATTTCAAAAAAATCTTTGTGTTGCACAGCTATAGTAGACGACAGAATAGTCAAATAAGTTTTTTGTTCTTAAAAAACAATTAACAGCTTATAATGATATTTATGTCTATTAGTTCTTTACTATTAGTTATGAAGGTATGTGAGTTTATTTTTACACGATTAGAATTATAATTATGGCTCTTTTTGTTAGGGTGGGTTGGGCCCTGAGTATTGGGCCAAAATTTAACTAAAGAATTGCGACGTTAAAATATTGCGATTGAACTAAACTTACCTTAACAAAAAGTTGATATTAACTTGAGATACAGAGTGTCAAAGTAAACTAATGTTAATTTTTGGGTGCTAACCAGAGGACGCTATCTAGACTACTTGAGTTTCTCTAAATCATCCAAGTAAAATATTAAACTTTCCAATGCCTGTTACACAAAAAGGTATACCTTGTAAAAATCGCTCTATGCAACCATTTTCTAGACATTCGGCATTTAGTAATTTAGTGCAATTCAAAAATGCCTTTAAAAACGAGCGTATTAGCGATAACTACAACTGTCCCATTGTAAACGAGTGAATTAATGTATTTTTACAAATACTTTTTGGTTGCACTAAACCACTTAAATGCAAATGTCTTGAAAACGGTTGCTCAGAGCCATTCTTACAAAGTACACCTTTTATATAAAAAAACATATACGAATTTACTGGTTTACTTAAATGGTACATACAGAGTAGCACAAAGAAATTGGGACATTTTAGAGAAATTAAAAGTAGCGTAGGTGGTATCCTCTAGTTAACATTTAAAACTTATCATCAGATATAAATAGCTCATGATAAAAAACCCTAGATACCAAGTTTTATTAAAATATTTAGAATGTATTAAATATAATTGAACTAATTTTAAAATATGGTTTAAACTTTAACACCCTGTATCTTAGTTAATATTAACTTTTGTACTGAGGTACGTTTAGTTAAATCGCAATATTTTAACGTCACAGTTTTTCAGTTAAATTTTAACCCTTTACTTAGTGACCACCCTGTATATTCTAATAAAAACAAATCGGTTTTGCTTTCTTGTTGCGTTAGACCGTCGTAATACATAAAACAATACGTAAAAAATTACGTATTGGCAAAAATTGTTCATAAAAAATTTTGAAGTGGCACAAATTGTACAGGGTGGGCTAAACGATGACGTTCAAAGTTTGAGAAATTGTTATTAGGGGACAAATAAAGATTGATGTTGACAAAAAAAAGAGGTAAATTATTTTCAGTTACGAAGATACAGGGTATTAATCGTTTTTAAAAATAACTGATTTTTTATTATTATCTCATATATTTGTTAGTCGATTTTTTTAAAATTGGCAGTGTTGTTTTATATGAAAGGACGCTACTTTAGCACTAACTAAATGATAATTATAAATTCTAGCGGCGGCGCTAGAGGCAATCTCACTGATATTATTGTCAAAAAGATACGTACGCCACTGACTATTTAAAAGGTCTTTATATTTTTTAGGTTAGGCAGCCAACTATACAATTTTTTTGTCCCTTGATATTTGTTCGTATTTTAACTTTGTTTCAACTGTTTTTGCTCAGTATTCAAAGTTCAAAATTCCGTGTCCAGAAACACGAATTAAAGTGTTTTATTTTTTTTTCTGGGAAACAAAGCAAGTTACAAGCAAATGTCAGGAAACATAAAAATGTATATTTAGCTGTTTAGCTGTTAAAATAGAAATAAATAAATACTTTTAATAGGTCAGTGACGTACATTTTTTTGTCAATAATATCAGTAAGATTCCCTTAGCGCCACCGATGGAATTTATAATTATCATCTATGTATTGCTTAAGTAGCATCTTCTTATATTTAACAACACTGCTAAATTAAAAAAGACCAAAGAATTGTTAATATATTATTTAAAAGCAAGTTACTTTGTCAAAGCTTAACACCCTGTATCTTCGTAAGTAAAAATATTTCTTTCTATTTTTTCTACTGTTAGTAATTATTTGTCCTTAATAATTTCTAAAATTTTGGACGTTTGGCTCACAACTTTACTGATTTAACCGACTTCGTAACTTCAATAATAAGGAAGTTAGCACTAGTGCCGACTTAAGAATGATCACCCTGTGTATATCTATAGCCGTAAACTGTAACAAGCAGTTACCAATTTTAGCAATGAAATACCTATAACAGGCATTTAATTTTTGTCCGGTTTGTTAGTAATTAAGTATTTATTTTTACATATTATTCTAACAAACACAATTTATATATATTATTTAGGCAATTACAAGTTTGTTTCTCTTTTTGACGTAAATCTCATACCTAAAATCCCAAAAAGATGAATCACCATCTGGATCCAACATAACGTGCTGTCTTGAATTAGTATTACCTCGTGCGTTCCCTAACCAAACGTCATACCCTTTATCCGCCAGTTGCAAAGCCAAAGAATTATTTGGTCCACCTGCTACATAGTCTACTGAACTTCCTAAAATAGTTACAAAATCATCAAAATTTTCTAATATACCATTTTATTTTGTTAACATGATACATTGCCACTAAAACTTTTATTATACAATATACATTGTATGGAAACAATGATAAATTATTGAAAATTAAAGGCATTCTGAATTTAAAAAGACGCATTTTAGTATTTTCTAGAGTATAGATGTTGCGTAATTGATAAATTTATTATTTTTTCAAAGGTATTGTATGCGCTTCTACATATTATATACTTTTGAATTTTAAAAAGACGAATTTTTGCATTCTCCTTACCCGTATGCTTAAAACTTAGATATTTTCCTTACCATGTCCTTAATAGTCTTTAATTTCTAAAGACTTACACAGTGGGTCCACGGATGGATTTGTACCTATACCTTAGAAATTTTTCAATTTTAATATTTCAACAAAAAGTTATACTTAAAAAAAAAATTGCTGCATCTGAAATGCTTAAAGCTATAATATAAATTGCCCCCTGTATAGGGTGCTTGAAATCGTAAAAATATTGTTTTGAAAAATGAAAAACAAATTTAAACATATATTTTTGAATTTTTTTAATAAAATGTTATTAAAAAGTCCTATACATTTTTTAGCGTTTATCGTTACAGGAAAAAGTAAGTGCAAACTTAAATGAATGTTTTTATTTATAAATAATTGATTGATTATTTTTTACATGCATACAATATTAAAAAAGTTAGAGTGTTTTGTAGGTAGTAACACAAAAAATAACGATTTATTTAGCAAAAAGGTAAACGTATTATTACTTTTCATGCTATTTAAATTATTACATAGTTAAAAAAATATTCATAACCTTTTTTTATTTCTTAAAATAATAATAATAATATTGCTTTATTGTCCAAGAATAATCTTTTGACAAAGCAGAATAAAATTAAAATATTAACAATAATAATAATATTAATAATAATAAGATACATGCTTTATGTAATGGTACGACTAATTAAAATTATCATCAAAGTATTCTTTAATACATAATACGCTTTACTTAATAACAAGTTTTGAACAGATAGTTTAAATTTTTTAAAATTTTAATTTTTTTAATATCAGTGGACAAATGATTATAAAATTTTTTGAGTCATAAATTAAAGATTTTTTGTTAATGATGAATTTGGATTCGGAAGTTGAAGTTGAGATTTTTTTCTAGTATCATATAAAGAATTATTAGGACTTTTAAAACAATTTTTTTAAAAAATTAAACATACTGTTTCTAAAATATAAATAGAGGTAAGAGTTAAAATTTTCTTTGACTTAAACAACGGTTTACAAGAATCTTTTGTCTTTGCTTTGCAGATATATCTAACTGCTTTTTTTGTAATACAAATACTGAATTTAATAAATAATATTGATACGAGTTTCCCCAAAAACAAATTCCATATCTTATGATAGAATCAATTAAAGAAAAATAAATAGATTTTAAAACTGAAAAATCTTCTAATTCTTTAGAGAGTATTCTAATGCCATAACAATTAGATGCTAGTTTATTACATAGTTTTTCTATATGATCTTTAAAACTTAGTTTAACATCGACAAAAGGCCTAGAAATTTAGTACATGAAGAATATTTAACAATTTGATCACTCATATATATGTTATTAAGAGTACATTTAAATGTTAGGATATTAGTTTTATTAATATTAAAAGTAAGCAAATTAGAATCACACCAGGTTTAATTTTTAAAATATCATTATTAATTGAATCGAATAATACATTTTTATTTTTGTTGTTCCATAAAATAGTGGTGTCATCAGCAAACATAGTAAATAATTGGCCTTTTATATCGATAAAAGCTAAATCATTTATATATAACAAAAATAATAACGGTCCAAGTACAGAACCTTGAGGAACACCACAATTTATGAATTTACTTTCTGATTTAATATTATTTAATTGTACAATTTGTGATCTTTCTGAAAGATATGATTTAAACCAATTTAAAGACGTACCACGAAAACCATATATTTGAAGTTTTTGTAAAAAGAATAGAATGGTTTCACAATCAAACGCTTTAGACAAATCACAAAAATAGCAGCTGCAAAATCACCCTCATTTAATGATGTGTATAGATGTTCGAGAAATGAAAATATTGCATCATTCGTATTTTTATTTTTGAAATCCAAATTGTCTTAAGTTTAAAATCTTATGTTTTTGAATAAAAAAATCATTCTATTTTTGACAATTTTTCAATTATTTTAGAAAAAGTAGGTAATAAACTAATAGGTCTGAAATTAGACGGTGTATCATAATCTCCCCTTTATAAATTGGTATAATTACAGAAGCTTTTAGACATTTTGGAAATACCCCATTTAAAAAAGAAAAATTTATTGCATCAGCCAATGCTTGTAAAGCTGAGTTAGAAAGTTTAGAAAATATTTTAATTGACAAGTTATCCCAACCGGAAGAAGATTTGTTTTTGATTTTATTAAAAGCACCAACTCTTCTACATTAGTTGGACTAAAAAAGTTTCATTAATAACAATGTTTTCCATATAAATAAGTGGATTAATATTGCAAATAATATCTTTAGATAAATTTGAGGCTACAGAGCAATAGAACGTATTTAGTGTTTCACTAGTTAATGTAGTATTTATGGTTGGTAAGTTGTTTTTCCACGAAGGTTATTAATAATAGACCAACATTTTTTTTAGGATTAGATTACATAGATATTTGATTTTCATAGTAATTTTTTTGGCTAGTTTTATTATTTTTCGATAGATGCTACGGTATTTATTAAAATAAGTAATAAAAGAACTATTTATAGCAGTAAACTTCCTTATGTAATGTAAAGACCGCATATTTTTAAAACTTACTTTAATACCTTTATCACCCCAATTCCTTTTAACGCTTTTATTTTAAAAGAAAAAACTGAATTAAAAAAATAGTTATTTTTTTGTAACATTATCCCTAATTTTCTCAAGAAACAATAACCAATAGCAAAAAAAAGTTTTATACACTTTTGATTACTTTTTAATCTGGTAATCTTAAAAATATCTTCTTCCGATTTTGTTTTATTTTTTAAAATAAAACTTTGGACATTTTTAACCACTCTGTGTATGCCATAGCGAATTTTATTATAGCTTTTAGCATTTTAGACAAAGCAAAATTTTTTATGAAGAATAACCTTTTTTATTGAAATTTTAAAAACAAACATTTTTACAAGTATAGTTAAGTCCATCCGAATGGACATACTGTATACATATGTATAATTTTTCTTTGTATAACTAATCATACATAAATTATCTATGTAAAAAGCCGGCCTAAGACGACATGCCAAGGTTTGGCAAATATCCGCTGGCACATCGTGTGTATGCAAAACATATAACAAAGCAAAGCCAACGTTGGCGCTGGCCAGGGTTCGCGTAGGGACCGGTATTTTCAACATACATCAAAGGGCTTTGTTAAGACTCGCCAGTAGGCTTGATTTCCGTACACACGACTCAAATGCCGACATGTAAACGTTTCGGAATGGGTAACCAATAATGCCATATTTAGTTAAAACGTCCTAACTACATTTTTTTAAAATGTTGGCCCATATGCATATACAAGTTATTGTATGTATTATTTATTTATTATTTCAAGTAACAACGTCCTTGCTTCATTGACACAACACACACAATGAAGTTAGGACGTTGTTAACTTGGGTAAATAGATAAATAATGCATAGAATAACGGGTATATGCATATAGGCCAACATTTTTAAAAAATGTAGTTAGGACGGTTTAACTAAGGACAGAATAGTTTATGTTTTGTTATTGCAAAACTGGCCGATATACCTTGCGAACCAAACTTATCACTCTAATTTATTTTAAGTAGTTTATAATATTCAATAAAGTTCTTAACGTGCATACATTGAATAATACCTATTTCTCATTATAAATTAGGCCCGGTTTTATTAACTTCGTTTAAACTGAAGTTAAAACTATAAATTAGAACAGGAGTATGTAAGAGATGCGATATAGCTGTTGTATAGATTGCGGTTAAATTATATTTGGCTAACTTCACAATATTATGAAGTTAACAATATTTATTGCCATTTTTTGACAAATAAGCGCTGCGTCATGAGTATGAGGGCTTTGTGATTTTTGGGTTTGTTTACATTTTGTTCTTTTTTGTCTACTTGCGGCATTGCTTTCTGGATAAATTATGTCTAGCTCAAACTGTCCATTGGACTTATCTTAAAATATTTTACTTTGTACATACTTCCTTAATAAACAAAACAGGCGGTTCCACTTACAGTCCATCAAGACTTTCCAACGTGGCCTTAATTTGTTGAAGTTATCTTCCAACAGAGGCTTTTGCAAGCCAAGCTGTTAAATAAATTATTTATGTGCCCACTGATTAATATTTTCTGAGCAAAAATATTCTATCCCGCCTGGGATATTCAAAAACAATTGATAATATCTAGCTCGTCTTTATCATCAGACAGTATAATGTCAAATATATTAAAGACGTGCCAATTTTTAAGTAATTAATTTGCAGTATTTTTATTAAAATTTGATTTTTAACTTAAATAAAAAAAAGGTTAAGTGTTAATAATAAAAAATAAATGAGAAGAGGTCCGATGACTATAAACTCAACTTGCAGTTTAAGTCATACCTAATCCATCGTTTATAGTTTAAACTTTAACTTATGTTTGACTAGACCTGTAAAACATGTATTTTAACTAAAACCTAAGTTTAACTGTAGGTTGAAGGTTTAACCATACTTATAAAACCAAGCCTTAGTGTTTTTTAAAGCAAAAATGACTGAAAACTGGTAAAATAAAACCATTTTAATTTTTTTAGTTTATATGAAAAGTACCCCGTTATTTGGGATCCACAACATGTTAACCATTCAAACAGAAATCTGGTTTCTGATGCATGAGTTGCGACTATAAATGAAATATTCGTTACATGTACAGGGTGATTTTGTTTGGTTAAAATTATAAGATGTAGGTTTAACGGTAAGAGATACAAAAAAAGCAAAATACTAACGTGTTTCCTTCTTTTTGTTTCGTGTTTTTTTTATTGTGCAATCAGATCCAGGCTAACCGGATTTGTTTTGAGGATACAGGGTGATTTTAATAATTCGTCAATTTTTTTTATGTCTTATTAACCGTACATTTATGGACATAGAAACAAACTTTAAGTACAAGAGTTCATAACTTTTTACGTAGAATGTAAAGGTGCACTTAAAATAAACACAAATGTTTTAATTTTTAGATATTAATAGGAGTTTTTAAATGGGATATTCTAAGTAACTCAAAAAATTACATTTTTGCGATTGAAACAAAATATAACATTTAATATTTTGTGTACTTTTAAATGGCTGAAGCACCAAAATTTAAACAAAAAATAGTTTTTTATGGACTAAATTAATATTTTTATTTTTAAAGGTTATGTATATTTTAAACCAAATTTGACAAGGACATTAAACATTTATTAACCAAAACAATACCAAAAAATATAATAATTTCTAGCAGCAACTAAACAATTTGCATCTCCTATCATTTAGTCTATACCCCATAATCACACCCAAAAAAAATCCACCCTGTACAGTTTAAATATTGAAAACGAAAAAGGCGCCTTTAATGGCAACTTATAGATACTCGCTTGTATGATGTATACGGTCGTCAAGTCGCGAACTTCAAGCGTAGAACAGCATTTCCGCAAGCACTCGCTGTAACGTTGGCCAAGGCTTGGCATGCCGTCTGTAGCCGGCTAAAAAGAGACCTTATTGCATACGTGACGTGCTAGTTGCATTACAGAATTAATTTATTGTATGTTAAATCAACAATGCCTTTCAATTCTATGTTTACAATATATACAGGGATGTAAACCTTAGAATAGGGCTGGAATATCCCATGCACTGAAACCCCTCGGCTTATTACGGCTTTTTAGGTCTGGGTGATGTCAGCCAGACGGAACCTACAGCTTAACGTGGGTTCCGAACCACGGTCCTATTCGCGACAACTTAAGACGTCCCTACCCAGGAGAATATCCTTACAACTGGGTAGGGTTCGCATATCTACGGTTGCGTAGAACACGGTAAAGTTTTTCCGATACTTTTTCCCTTGGTGTCTTTCAGCGTCGATACATTTTGCACTTTGTCCGTCTGTTGTTGGGTTAACCACTAAATTTTTGACCCAACTTATAAATAAGAATTTTGTCCGGACCAGGATTCAAACTCAGCCACGTCGTTGTGCGTACACCGACCCAGCGCTTTAACACACCAAGCCATCACCCAAGTACACACATGGCTGTATGGAAATACTTTAATATGTAAACATTTTTGTCTTTACACAGTTTCGAGACCTACACCATAATTCTTAAAATGTACACATTTTTTATAATTTCGCAAAAAATATGCGGTATAGCTCAACATAATTCATTCTAAAAGCAATGCCGTAAAGTCGGCAAAAATCATAATGTAAACAAACCCTTTTGTAAACAATGACTTATTGCAGCAAAAATAATAAGCCCGGCGCCACGCGTCAGGTTTTATGACAGGACAGAGATAAAATGAGAGGACTTATTTTAAGTATGTGATACGTATTTAGGCAATGTTTTTTTTGTATTTATCTAAAAATATGTAATTAGGCTTTGTTAGGTGCTTTTTGCTTTCAACAGTGTTTTATTTATCATTTTTTGTGTACTTTACGACATTGCTTTCAGAAAAGATTATGCCTGGCTCAAACTGTACATGTTATATTAAACAAAAACACAACACGAAATACAATAAAAGTAATAAAATAAAAAAAAATATGAATTTGCCAAACACTTTTTTCATATTATTTTATAATTAGCTTTAAAGTTCTGATAGTTACCTAAGCTTTTTTGATAGGGATTAAAACTATATTTTGTTAGATAGGCACTGAACCATAAAAAGATCTCCGATGAATGCCATTTATAAAATATTGTAATACAATTTATTTCTGAAAAAATATTTTTTATTTTGATATATGTGTTACATTACATAAGTTTTTTTGATAAATTTGCTCTTTTGGGACAAACATTTCAGAAATACAAGATAAAATAGACAAAAATCATTTTTTTGCTTAAGCCTCTGCAGAATCATTATAATGCTAAAAAGAAACAGAAGAGACACACCACTAGGGTTATTTCCTGGCTTCCTTGATGTGATCAACAAGGAATCCATCGTATCTTACTTCGAGGATTACAAGAAGATAACCTTAAATTTTTGTTAATTGTAATAAAACTGCCACATTGGGCCATGGTTTGTTCTGGTTAGTGATTTTTTTATTTCGCTTTTTAAATCGCTTTAAATTAATCAAATTTCACGTGCTTGTGCTTTTTACTGTAGTCTGTGTTTTTGTGTATGTTTACCGATTTAGTAGTAATAATAATAAACTAAAAGGGGAAAAATAAACCGTTAAAAAAAAAAACGGACTTTAAAACAATTATAAAGCTTACTAAAAAGTAAGAGTAGAAGAGCTATGTATGTATGGCGGCAATAGGGGTAGTTTTTCCCATGTATTCCTTATGGGAGAAATTTAAGGTCCGAAAACACAATTTTATGACAATCTCAACCCCTAACGCAAAATTAGAATTTTTAGGCCCTAAGTCACCACGTGCTAGATAGGGTAGTTTTCGTAACAATCGATGACGTCATCACCTATAAATTAAAAGTCTCGCCGGCGCTGGGAGTCGAACCCATGACACCTGGACACCTGTGTGAGAATCCAACGCCATATACCACTAGACTATTGGAAGATCTGATAATTAAATGGCAAACGGGGATCTAATGAATCTTTATATAGTTTTTAACGTATATTTCGGTTTCTAGTAGATCGATTTTAGTTGTTCTTTTTGCTAATGTAATTTAATTTTTATAAATCTACAAATATTAATACTAAAGTTTTTAATAATAATTATGTTTTTTGAGTGTAAATAGGGCCTTAACAGTTTTTAACGTATATCTTGGCTTCTAGTGGTTTGATTTTAGTCATTCTTTTTGTCGTCCACCGGTGGAGCTTATTATCTCAAGATCTCTGACGTCATTAAATATTTAGGAATCTTGCACAACGCGTTATTTTAGGGCGTGGCCAATCTGTCCAACGTCATCTGTCATCTGTCAAATGTTAAATGTCACCTGTCACCTGTCATATGTCAAAAATCACGTGACTTACAAAATGGCCACCATGCGGGGGATACTTGCGCGGGGTGTCAGCGGGGGCTTAAGCGCAGGTGTAGAGCTTTTCAAGGTCAAAGCATACGTCAACAATAACAAAGATAGCTGCGGTTAGATAATAAACGGTAAAAAACAGTG
Organism: Listronotus bonariensis; assembly: GCA_014170235.1. Lineage (NCBI taxonomy): Eukaryota > Metazoa > Arthropoda > Insecta > Coleoptera > Curculionidae > Listronotus > Listronotus bonariensis. The sequence goes on from JACEGR010006699.1 coordinate 11,625, forward strand.
GTAACTAAATAAAAAGCAGTGTTTGTAGTAAAGCATTTATTATAAAATAAAAAAATACATACATGGTTGTCATATTTCTAAATAATTCTTAGAATAATACCTTATAAAATAAATAGCAGTGTTTACAGTAAAGCAATTATTTTTAAATTAAAAAATACATTGTTGCCATATTGCTAAATAATTCTTAGAATAATACCTTATAAAATAGGATAATTATAAACTCGGCATATATTTTGGTACGTGGTCGTATTTTATCTCCTAAAAATAAAATATAATCATTTAAATTTAACTTCTGGTGTAACAACTCGCTTGGTTTTTCATATGCTGTTGCGTTTATATACGTTTTAACAGGTGTATCGATATTGACATATTCAATAATTCCACTTGTAATGGGAAACCTGTAGTAATCAAATTTTGTGCCATTTATTAAAAGATGTTTTGACAAACCCTTTTCGCAAACCAACATAATATTCATGTAGCCATACAAGTTGTTTTCGGGTTTATCCTTTACACCATCTTCTGTTTTAAGCTTTTTTGCTAAATGATATGGATGAGTTAAATTACGTCCGAACTTGTCGAGAGTCATCTTGAAAATGATGTTATGTTACTAAATCAACTCTTTTTATTCAATAATATCGGCTTCCTTTAACTCTTCAATAATACTCATAATCTCATTTTGATGGTTATTATTACCCACTTGCTTGCTAGCCATTAACAATCTTAATCTATCCACAAGCTCATTTGGATCATCCCAGTAAATATAATCAGTTTTATTATTGTTAAATATTTTATGTTGAGTATCAATTGGTAAACCATAGCCTTGAGGATTTTGTGCTCTTGTAATTCGCAACTCTTTATCGCGTTCTTTTTGTTTTCTTATTCGCTCCTCTTTTATACGTTCGAGTAATGGTTTAATTGTTAACATGTACTTGACACCTCTGTTGCCAACATGCTGTTCGTTTTCATTAAAGTTTCTCTTACTAGCATTCGTTAGCAAAACCAATTTTGCAAATGCTCGCTCGTCTAGTGATGTAAATTTGTTTTTTAACGGATTGGTCTTGAATATAAGTTCATATAGACCAGGAGTTCCAATAATTTTTTCCCCTCTAACATAAATATCTGGACCGTTAAATTCAAGTCGAGAATCACCGAAAGTTAGATGATCAGTAGCCATATCATGTTTTAAATAGTTTCGATCGTACTCGTTTTCCGTATATTTTATAAAACCTTCCACATATTCTCTAGGTAGCGGATCATACTGCTCTAGATATTCTCGAAAGGATTCTTCTGGAATACTATCAATCTGAACAGGATTAAATTGTGGGTCGACTCTAAAGTCATCATCAAAGTAACTTTCTTCAGGTTGGTGCTCATAGATAGTTCTGTTTAAATCAGTTTCCTCTGTTTCGCCTTCTTCCATCATTTGATCATCTTCCGACGGCTCATCATCCATATATTCTTTTTCTTGTTCAGCTATATCGTCTTGTTTTTAAACGGGACTGGCAAAGTTAAGAGGAGTTCGTGCTTTCTTTATTACTGTATGAGTAAAATTTTCGCTTTGACGTCTTTTTAAGGACTTTGGTATAAATGGTTGTCTACCAGATTGAGTGTTTTGTATTGATTTGGATATTATTTTTGCCAAAGGTTTATACGTATTTTCCAATATAACAGCATTCTCATAACGACCAGCTTTTATTGAATCATATAATTTTTTTACACTACGCGAATGTTTATCAAGGAGTTGAAGAATGTTTGGATCTTCTTGCAAACTCCGCTTATCTTCTGAGCGCTGATCATCATTCGTGTCGAACTCTAGCTCGCCATTCTCACGTTGCTGCTTCTTTAAAAGCTGGTATTTTTTCAAATACTATTGGAAGCTTCAATTATTTTACGCCTCGCATCCTTGTCCAACTTGTTCCAATCCATGGTAAAGATATATTTTTACTAATTAGGATTTACTTTTGGGGCAACCCACTGCTTAAGCAAATAGCCCAGAGCCCACTGTTTTCTAAAATACGGCACCGTTTTCTTAAATACGGCACCGTTTTCTAAAATACGGCACCGTTTTCTTAAATACGGCACTGTTTTCTAAAATACGGCACTGTTTTTCTAAATACGGCACTGTTTTTCTAAATACGGCACTGTTTTCTAAAATACGGCACCGTTTTTCTAAAATACGGCACTGCTTTCTAAATACGGCACTGTTTTTCTAAATACGGCACCGTTTTCTAAAATACGGCACCGTTTTCTTAAATACGGCACTGTTTTTCTAAATACGGCACCGTTTTTCTAAAATACGGCACTGTTTTTCTAAATACGGCACTCTTTTTCTAAATACGGCACCGTTTTCTCTAAAATACGGCACTGTTTTTCTAAATACGGCACTGTTTTTCTAAACACGGCACCGTTTTTCTAAATATGGCACTGTTTTTCTAAATACGGCACAGTTTTTCTAAAATACGGCACTGTTTTTCTAAATACGGCACTGTTTTTCTAAATACGGCACTGTTTTCTTAAATACGGTACTTTTTTTCTTAAATACGGTATTATTGTTAATAATCTTTATGTAGCTCTAGACACGTGTTGACTCAATGGCGGGTGGGAACTAAATGATGGTAGTTATAGTATAGCGTAACATATATAAATATACCCAAGCAACACAAGAATTTGCCTTTTCGTTTAATAAACGTTTATTAAACGATATTGTCGTGTATTTTTGATTTTGGTATATTTATTACACCTCTATTAAACATTTTTTAAACACGTGCATATTTTAATCGTATATTCAACGTATGTCATATCATCTTTTAATATCATAAAATTTTTAAAAAATATTTTACTTTATATTATGGTCTCATTTATGTGCGTGTTTTAAAAATGCACAAAAATATGTTTATAGTTTGGAACTATTAATGATAATCTCATGAAACACTCTTATTTTCGAGTATTTTAAAAACGTTTTTTTTTCTTACTATTTACTGAAATTTCAACGTGTGAAACTAAAGCATAATCGACGTCTATTATAGATTATTTTTTATTATAAAACTAACTATTATTGCTTTAAAATCATTATTATCATTCTCCTATGACAATATCATTGGTTTAGTAATAATATTTTTATAATTTTAATTTGATGTTAATATTTGCAAATATTTGACTTTGTGCTGTATATAAATAATATTGTCTAAAATTCCCTAAAAGTAAACGTACCAATAATCTACAAAATTTACTCATCCGTTCGGCATTATTCCAATAACAGCCAATAACAGCCTTACAATAACGACACGTGATGCGCGGCAGTCGCTTTTCTCCTCGGCTTTGTAACTAACCAAGTTCGAAGTGACTTATGAGATTCAATGGCCGCCGAAAGCCGCTAAACAAAACGTCAGCCGGCTTCATGTTTCTTGTTGTAAAATATTGTGCAGTGCATTGTTTTTCCGATTGCTAATAAAGTAAGTACCTACTTTTTACCTTTATTTTAATTGCGCCCATATCAATTCAATAGTTATACATATTACATATAATATTAGATAAGAATTGTTGATGTTTTATTTGATGAAGTCGGCAAAAATGGCCGCTGAACCTGTTGCGGAAATTTTCGTTTTGATCTCTCAACCCCTATTATACCTTATTTATAAGGAATGATTATGGCTCAAACACTTGGATTAGGTGAATGTCACACCTTACACCTCTGTTTTGTTTTAATTTTTAGTACACTAAAATAAAAATTATTGAAATATATCTTGGTTATTTAATGGTCTATTATACGTTTTTAATACACCATTTATAAACGTCTAATATATACGCTTTAATTTATGTGTATTGTGTACTATTTTAGTATTATTTTTAATTTTCTTAGAAATGTTTGGGTTGAAAGAAGTCGTCCATATTCTCAAAGAGACCTGTTATAACATATCAAAAGAAAACAACAAAAAGTCTCGGTCTTAACACTTTTTTACTAATTAACCGTTAAATGGTGACATGTGTTTCGCTCCTAAGAGCATCATCAGACCTAAAAAATAATACAAACAAAACCAATCAATTACAATAAAGACCTTAAAATTAAACAAATAATAAAACACGTGTTCATTTATTTTTTATCCTCTATCATATTCAGAAAAAAATTGAGGAAAGTTCCCCATTGAATCACCACTAATTAGGCCAACCTAGGAAGCATTCGTTTAAGGAGACATTGACATGCAAAGCACTGAATGGTAATTTCAAATACATTTTACTAAACCGCACTTGCTAAAGGTTCACCCAAACCAACGCGAGATGCGGGAACGGGACGGGAGCGGGACGAATTTGGACACAAAATATTCCTCATGGATATAGGAGTATTGTTTTATGATGTGGGACCTATTTCTACAGCGGGATATATGTATGTATTCACAACGCGTTGGTGTAAATATATTCATATCCCGCTGTAGAAATAGGTTCTGCATCCGTTTCGCCCCCGTCCCGTTCCCGCATCCCGCGTTGGTTTGGGCGTATCTTTAATCTACCCTAACAATTAATTTATTATGCAAAAAACACTAAGATCACCTGTACTTTTTAGTGACTTTGGGTTTTCTTTTTTTACAGAAGCGGTCAAAATTTCATTTCAAGGTAAGGACCAGGTGCAGGGAGTTGCATTTGTCGGAGAACTCACAGACAAAGCTATCGGACAGGCATGCCAAGATTGGCTTAAACTGTCCAAACAGCGATACCGTAATGCCAAAACGTGAAAGACTCTATTATTATGTTTGATTCTAGAATTTTTTAAGTTTCAACTGTTTTTTTATGTTCTATACAGTTTTTGTTGTGTTTTTTATTACTTTTATTTATTAGAGTGCAGTGTTAAGTGTTACCAGTTGCGTCCTTTTGATTTGAGAATTTGTTATTTTATTTATTTTATTTTTTTTTAGATTTAGTAAGCCTAAACGAATGTATTACCTAATACATATACCTATATTATACATACAAAATAAACGTTTTTCGTATACGTCAATATTTGATTTATTTCATATGGCTTTTTTAACGTAAAATTTATTCTAAATATAAACGTATAAAATTTAAGACTTTTTAACGTGTTTAGTAAACGTTACAGTTTTGTATATTATATACCAATTTATAGGGTTTATTAGAAACCGCTTTTTAATTGCTCATTTTATATTATAAATAAACGTATACTTTCAACGTCTAAAATTTGGATAGTACTGCAATATTAATACACCTATATTAGGCGGACATTTTAACCTATATTAAAGGTTAGAAATAAACTAAAAATATACTAGTGGTATATACGTAATTAAACGTTTATTAGAGGATTCTGTGTTGCTTGGGTACTTAACATTCTGATTCAATCCCTAGTATTGTCAAAGACTTTGTGCTGTACGGTCATGCAGAAGTTTAAGAAAAAATGTCAAGTACTCAAAAAAGATAAAGTTAAGAAACGCTTTTGTGAAAAATGATTTATTGCAGCAAAAATATTCAACCCGACGAGTTTCTAGTACCACACCACGTGCCACCGGTTTTTATAGTAGGCAGAGGCGAAATAGGAGAATGTTTTGTAAGTAGGTGATACGTGTTTTAGCAAAGTATTTTTTATTATTTATCTAAAAATATGTAATCAGGCTCTGTCCGAGGCTATGTGCATTCGAAAAGGTTTGTTTACTTTATCATTTTTTGTGTACTTGGCGGCATCGCTTTCAGAATGAATTAAATATGGGCCCATTTATATGGGTAAATGATATGAGAAGAGGATAGTTTTAGCATTTTCTTTACTTTTCAGTTACTTTCGGTTTAACCGAAAATGGCATATTTAACACCGACAGTAAACAATGAATCATAATTATATACCTCAAAATAGAGAAAACAAAATAAAATTTAAAATAATAACAGAATAATTCACTTCAGAATTAAAGCGTGGGGTGCTTAATATATTAAATATTATAATTATTTCATTTGTAAATATCTATGAGGGAAAAGTTATGAAAAAATAGTAAAATGCACCCCACGCTTTTTACTCTGAAGTGAATTATTCTGTTATTATCTTAAATTTTATTATAATTCTATTTTGAGGTATATAATTATGATTCATTGTTTGACCTTTTATTACTGTAATACAAACTCTTTGTAATGAAACATTATTTTCTAATTTTTAGTTCGATTGCATAAAAAGCGTGTTTTTTAGTTTTTTTAAACTAATATTTATTTACGATTGAACACAAGTAATGATTAACGGAAACGGTAAGGAAACGGTTTAAAATAACCCCAAAACTATATTGCCTACAATTTTTTCTAATTAAAAAAATGTTCAGGGAATAAACCCTACTAGCCCTTGGATTAAAGGACAGATATTAATAATGTATTCGTCTTTAAAATAAAAATATTCTATCTTATTTTTATTTAAAAAAAAGGACAGGCAAATTAAAACATATTTTTGACAAAGACCACACATTTTCTTCTGATAACAAACTGTTGACCATTTTTTTCTAATTGAATGCAACAGAGGCAAATTCCTAAGTTCCAAATAACATTAGATTTATCTACAACCGTTATATATTACGAAATAAACCCATAAAGATAAAGAGGCAAAGGAGATGGATGACTCAAATGGTATTTTATCTCAATAAAAGTATGCAAACTTGCAAACTATACAACGAGAGACATTTCTTTATGGCTTCAAATAAGTTCACCAATTTAAAGACTTATTTTTGGGTATTTTCAATCAAAATATTGAATTTATTTAAATAAAATGTCACATATTAGTATGCTAAAAAGGAAGGACACTTTCTACAAAAGACTTAATTAATGTAGTGTTATGGATGGTTTGGAATTTATTTTAATAAATACCATGAAATACCAATACCATAAGTACCAAATAAAGACTACACGGGAAAAACGATGAATATTTTTATAAACTGATATTTTTGCAGTATATTACACCTCGTGAGTTAATGCATATTTTAGGACTGAAAGAAAAGGACATAATAATAAGGATCATGTCAAAAAATTCTTTAAAAATATCGCAAACTATGCAAAACAATTCAACACCAAAGGTTAAAAAGCACTCTCCACAACATTTTTTATTTTTGGACATTAATCGTTTTTCCCGCGTGGTCTTTAAATTATTTGAAATACAATGCTCTTTTAGAAAATGCTAACGAGCCACCCCCTTCCATTTGAAAAACTGATGTTATAGCCATAAATTGGATTTATTCTATTCTATTTTTTTTCTTGGTTGTGGTCCCTTTAGGTCCAATCTACCACTCTCCCCTTCCGGACTATGCTTTCCAGGGCTTCGTCGGCGGAAAATCTGGATAATCGAGCTCGTAGCTCCCAGAAATTCCAAAAGAAAACAAAAATAATTCTATAATCGATGCAATGCATAAATTGTCGGCAGTCAGACCAAGTCCTGCTACTGGTGTTACGTATAACCTTCACTTTCACTACTGACAGTTCCCATGGCACGTCCATCTATCTCCCGCCATTTGAGAAATACCTCGTGTTCACCACCAAGCAGGATACCATCAGCTTATTGGAATCTTCGCTCACAGCGCTTAGATCCAAAAGAAAGATGCCGGCAATTTAGCGTGAATCTTTCCTTGATGCCCAAAGGTAAAAACGTCCGTACGGCACCTCTAACCGCCACTCCGGGAAGAACTTTGTAGTCCTCTACGCACGTCCGCACTGTCCGGAGGTCAAACAAAGAGGAAAACTTTTACCTCGCCTAAAGAAGTCGTAAAAACAAAAGACGACTTCATAATTCCTTGGCTACCTAACTTAAAATTATCTGCTTTGCTTTAGCATAGCACTCTAGATTGAAATTTTAAAAATTAAATTTTCAGTACACATCTGAGGTGTCATTGTATTTAGATTGTCATATACAGACTGTCCACGAATGGGACAAAAATAAAAAATTTCGCTTTTTGAAAAAGTAATTCTTGATGAAAATTTTTGCTCTAAAAAAATTTGATTCACAAAGAAAAAATGTTGATCTTGAATACAGGGCTCGCAAAAACCTCAAAAACAATACTTTTCTCTATGAAATAGCATAAATAATATATCATACATTTTATCGAACTCAACAATTTGGCTGAAATATTCTAATTTTAAAATCTTCGAAAACGCCCTATTTATATGTATTTGTTTATAGTTCAAAAATTGTGGGGTGGAAGAAGTTCAAAAGTATAAATTAACTATTTGAATGACAATGAAATTCGCGTTTCGCAATTAACTTTTTGCGTCTGTATAAACTACCTTTTACAGTGCGAAAAATTTACCTTCCAAACAGGACCGTTCCTATAAGAAAATGGGGAAAAAGGGCCAAACTTTCAATTACCCTTCTTAATACTAAAACTTCACATTGCTCTATTCCCTTCTTAATAATTCTAGAAGATAAAAAAAATTTCTCATCAAGTAACACTTGTTCACAATTTTCCACCCCTGCAGCGTTGCGCTCTGGCGCCTTGCCCCACTTGCGCAATCCAGTAGGCACGGCCCTGCCTCCAAATGTAAAGCATTTAAATCTTCACATTTTATTACTTAGAAATTCGTGACTGGAAAAACTGATTTTAATAATTTTTCGAGCATAAAAACACCTTGAGGGGCGCCTATAATAATTTTATTTCCCAGAAACGAATCCGCATAGTAAATATTACGAGAAACCGTAGTAATGGAATCCCTAAAATTTACGATATTGGGGCCATGTGAAAACATTAATTCAAAACTGATTTATGGTCGGTTTTTAATTTCAGATGGTTTTCAACCGAACAGCTTAAATAATAATTATAGGCTATATTTTGCAGTTGTTTTTTAACATTTGTGGTTTATAGGTGTTTATTTTTATAAATGTTTTAATTTAATGTTCAATCGAGAATCAAATAATGATTATGTTATAGAAAATGGTGTCAGAAAAATATGTGTGTTCATAATTTCATAAAGTCAAGGCAACTTAATTGTAATTGAAATTTGGCAAACACAAAAACGGTATCAAAGCGAGATCTTATTTAAAATATGAACAGGGTGGGCTAAATTCGACGTTTTTTTTAAATAAAAACTTACACAAAAACTGACCACTATTTGCAAGATCAAATTTATCTAATGTCGTTTACTAGCTGCAGCGTGTTTTTTAATTTCTTGCTTTAGTTCTTTATAACTTTCTGATTTATAGAGACTTTTTTTTCAATATAAAAGAAAATAAAACTTAATACCTGATAAAACGTACTATCTCATACATATTCTTTCTCTTGAATTCAAATCGCGCGGATATTTCATAAAAAAGCCAGGGGGAGCAAGAAATTTTAAAGAGCAAAAAAAAGTCTTCATCTAACAAAACGTACTTTTTCATACATATTCCTTTAAATTCAAATCGCCCATGGCGTTGTCTAAAAGGTACAACCAGGGCCGGATTTAGACGTGTGGAGCCCGGGGCAGTTCCAGCTTGTGGGGGCCCCCGAGTGAAAAGCATCATATGGTCTGGATTTTTCTTTATAAAATTATAGTAAATTAATGTTTTACCCAAAGAAACTTAAGAAGTAAGCAAAAAAGGCTTTACTCTTATATTGCGAGCTTTTCCAACTGAAAAGAAAACATTGTGGGGGCCCTTAGTTGTGGAGGCCCTGGGGCTGTTGCCCCGCCTGTCCTTCCCTTAAATCCGGCCCTGAGTGCAACGATGACGAAACAGGGGAAAAGATGGGTTAAACTTAAACATCTTATAACCCGACACTCACGGTTCCTTGGTACTTAGGCTTGACTTATCCATAAGCGTTCGTGGGATGTCACAAATATTTAAAAAAGTCTGCCAAATTCTAAAAATTTTAGACTGACTCATGCAATAAATAAAAAACGGTTTTGGAGTTTGCCCTCGTACTGTTTTTTAAATAATACTAAAAACAATATTTTGGAAATAGATTTCTTTTATTTTTGTTTAATTTTCTTTTCTAATTGCATACATTAGTTTGGTGCCTATCAAATGAAAAATGGAGAAATAATATTAAGTTATTATGATTCTAGTTTGTAAATTATTTATACGCTGTTTTTTGCTTTCAAATTGCAGATAAGAAGTTTCATTCATTAGATAAACAACCGAGTAAACAATTGGGCAATAACTAAGAGAAAATATATCATCACTTAATGATTTCTTAAAAACAGCGACGAGATGCGACATCTAGACATATTTTATGGTTCTGTTTTAAACACAGGGTTACTCAAAACTTTTCTTTAAAAAATGTATTTGCATACTAAATTTATGACATATTCTTTTTTGTTTTAAGGATATTTTCAGCTTTATTTAACTTAAATTATTTTTAAAGGTTAGTCATATAATTTTCTTTTAACGTTTTTAACTTAAAATACGTGTAAATATCATACGTTTATACAAACTTATGTTGTGTTCGTCAGAAAAATATAAAATCATTATTAAGGCCAAGTAAACATAATTTGACTTAAACCATGATTGTGCGTGCCAGGGAGCAGCAAAGAGTTGCTGTTCAGAATAACCCCTATTTTATATATGTAACCGAAATAACAACATTTATAATACAAGTCTGTTACGCCACTGATAGTGGTACAGACACACCAATGTCTAAGCACCCACGTCCAAATGAATTTTTGATTGCAATGAATTTATTGTCAGACCACAACCAGGTATAAAACTGAATATAAAAGAAGTAACATAAAATGGAAGTACCAATCTATCACCTTGTAACATCTTTTTTGTTGTAAATAATAAGAATTTTTGCCTTTTGTATTCTGCAACTATGCGGAAACCTAAAATAGATATTTCGGTTAAAGGTTAGAGGTATATTAACCGCCCAAAATTTGGTATTTTGCACGACATACTTGATAATAAATTCAGTCAAAATTAAAAACGTTAATTTGTTGTAATCTTAAGACGGATTCAATTTCCCGCCAAAATTATCGCATATGCTCGATTTTTTCCATAAGCTTCAATACAAATAATTAATAGTTTAAAAAACTAAAAAAACACGCTTTTATATGCAACCGAACTAAAAATTAGAAAATAATTTTTCATTAAAAAAATATTGTCATTTCATAGTAAAAGCGTGGGGTGCATTTTACTATTTTTTCATAACTTTTCCATCATAGATATTTGCAAATATAATAATTATAACATTTAATATATTTATCACCCCACGCTTTTTACTATGAAATGACAATATTTTTTTAATGAAAAATTATTTTCTAATTTTTAGTTCGGTTGCATATAAAAGCGTGTTTTTAGTTTTTTTAAACTATTAATTATTTTTCATTTTTTAGTTTCTGCTACTCTTGACAAAATGGCGAAAATTTTTTTAATGAACAAGAGTGGCAAATTTTAAAATTTTTCCAACAGATTGCAACTCACTAAAAATTTCTTCTTCATTAAGTAGCAAAGTTTGAAATTTTGCCAACAGATGGCAATCCAGGCAATGTTTGGACCGTTGCCAATATATTGCAACCCACTAAAAATTTCTTCTTCATTTAATAGCAAAGTTTGAAATGTTGCCAACAGGTGGCAACCTAGGTGTTGTTTTTATATTTTTATAATATAAAGGAAATTTTTTTCCTGGCGATCCAAAAAAGAATGTTAATTTTTATTAATTGCACATTATGTATTATGTATACATTACACATAATGTAATTTTATTATGGAATCCTTGAACTAATGGTGCAACTAACCATATTGTGTAAAAACTAAAAATTTCTTCTTCATTTAATAGCAAAGTTTGAAATGTTGCCAACAGATGGCATCCTAGGTGTTGTTTTTATAATATAATGGAATTTTTTTCCTGGCGATTCAAAAAAGATAACGGGATACTGTTTTTAAATTATTGCATCTTCATCGGTCCTTGGCACGTGTGCAAAGTTTCAAAGAAATCGAATACCTGGAAGTTGGTTAAAATTAGGCTCAAAGATTCCGTTACATAGATAGATAGATAGATAGATGGATAGTTACAACCCAAGTTAATAAAAGCGTGTTAAAAAATGCTTTAATTTAAATGGCATTATCTCTTTTAATAATTAGGTTATTGTTATTAAGACAATAGAAAAAGAAAATGTTAAAGAAAGGTGAAGCCGAGGGTGAAGCTATAACTTTGGCGTAACCGTTGTTATTTACTGTTAACGATACATTCTACAGGGTGATTAAAAGTTTTGGCCAAAATAAATAATTTTTAATCGCCTTGTGTGATGTGCTGTAGAAAGGCAGTAATCTTTATTTGCCCTTACTTATTTCTGATGTTTTATCATCACAAATTTAAGTGTTGATTGTTTACCGACTCTCTAAAGACAAGTCTTAGGGTAGTTTTATTGTTTAATGGAAACGAGCAAACTTTTTTCATGGAAGAGGTTATACATTTAAAACAAACGTAGAACATGCGTGTATTATTTTAAAGCATAAAACATAAATATTATTATCATACACGAAATGAAAAGACGAAAATGGAAAACCCCGAAGGGGCGAATTACTTGTAAATAAAATATTTTTCTTATAACAAGAAAAAAAAGCTCCCGATATATTTCTTGCGGCAGCATTACACATTTTGAGGCGTTGATCACGAATCTAAATGAATTTTTATACGGGAACGTTTCGTTTTTAAGATATACATAAATCATTAATAATAAAAATCAAACTAACCTTATTTTCTATGTAGTTCTTCTTCTTTTTGCAAACAATTCTTGATTTAAAGCTAAAATACCACTTAATATTTGATTAACACCTTTTAAAACCAAGTTTTTCTATTTATTTTACCATTTTTTTTTTTTTGTACAATTACAAAGCTTTACTTCTAATTCGAGTTTTAATTACCTAAATCACAACAGGCCTTAACAGCACTATGTGTACCTATATGTCGCAAACAAATGTTTATTTTAGACAAATGGCTTCTGCCTAAGCAAATGCCTTCTGCCTGGGCAAATGACTTTAAGAAAATAATTTTTATTTAAAAGCCATTGCCTAGGTAAATGCATTTGACGTGGGCCTTGTTGGGCAAATGACTGTGATATATTTGATAACATATTGGCGTACGCTGTGTCTTGCAGACTACAGTAAAAAGCAAAAGGACGTGTAATTTGATTGGTCTAAAGCGCTATAGACGGTCATGCAAAACTGTCACATTGGGGCGGTCATGGTTAGTTTTGGTTAGTTAAATAATTTTTTTTTAATTTGCTTTATTAGGAAATTTAAAAAATAAGAGATTTAACTAACTAGAACTAACCATGACCCCCAATGTGACAGTTTGGCATGACTGTCTGGTTATGCAAATTTTTTTATTTCCATTTATCTAAAAATTGCTTAGGCAAATAGAATCAATGCTAATTGACTAGGCAAATAGCATTTGAAAATGAAAATACACAATTTGCCCAGGAAGAAGGCATTTGCCTAGGCAGAAGCCATTTGCTTAGGCAGATGCTATTTACGTAGTCAAAATCCAATGCTAATTGACTAGGCAAATAGCATTTGAAAATGAAAATACACCATTTGCCCAGGAAGAAGGCATTTGTCTAGGCAGAAGCCATTTGCCTAAAATAACCATTTGCCTGCGACATATACATGGTTGTGATGTTTTTAGATTCAATCGTTGCAATTTAATCTAAAAAAGGGGAATGTAAATAAAAAAAGCGGTAAAAAGGGTGTAAATCAACTAATGTGTACCACTTTAGCTTTAAATTAAGAATTGTATGCAAAAAAATGGATTATATTGAAAATAAGGTTATTTTCATTTTCAAATAGTACCTAATATTTCGAAAACAAAACGTTTCCGCTAAAAGTGCTTTTAGCTTCGTGATCAGCGCACCTAAAAATCCTGGACTTTCAAATCATTTAGCCAAAAAAATAGTTATTAGAGCTCCTAGAGCTACATAAATTATTACAAGTTGCTTTTACAAATCGACATAAAGTAAATTTGTACTATCTTCAAACTCGAAATCGAAATCATATTGTACAATATTATTGACCGTTTGTGGTTTATATTGAGAGCTTGTACAATATATTGTGTCAATCAAAAACAATTTGACTTTTATTGTGCGATAGTGATTTATTGTGCCGTGTGTGGGTATTATTGCACAATGATTTCAGTTTTCAAATACGAGAAAGTATTTGTTTTACAAAAACAATTACACAAGTATGGGTTGAAAAGCAATAGAGAAAGAAATAAAGGTAATTTCCTATTTTCAAACATATGTTTCAAGCAGCTACTTTTTTCTTATCCATGTTTTAACCGGTAGTTACAAAACAAAACTAGTTATTGTGCAATATATTAAGTATAGCCTTTGCATAAATATATTGCATTGTTTGGGGACGAGTAGCAATATTACTGAACAATATTTCGCCCAATAATATTGATCGTCTGTGGGCCCCTTAAGAAATAAAACGTAGGTTGGCGTAAGAAGTATTCTAGCATGTACTTTTAAATAAGTAACTGTTTTACCCACATGTAAAGTTTATTAAAATATTTTTATATTATAAAGTATCGAGCCCTTATTAACTACGCCGCTGACTAATGTTAACAACAGCTGCTGTCCTTGCCTTTAAGACCTTCTTGCATCCATGCAATTCCTAACCTACGTTCGCCGTATTTTAATGATTTCTGCGAAGAGTGCTTGTCGACATTCAATTTTGTCGGCTCAGTTGTCTTTAAATTAATTGTCTCTTTGTTCGAGAAGACTGTGATTACAATAAACAAAGAAATTAGTCATCAAATACCTTATTAAAAAGGAAAAATAATATTAACTACTAACTAACAAATGCTTTGTAAACGATGTTCAATTATAACAACATTATATTTTTAAATTTATAACCGCTAGATGCTAAAACATGCCGAATTAAATACCCAATTTAAACCGGCAAGTTGTAAAAGGTTCAAAAGTTCAAATTTTAAGATAACTACGGCAAATTTGGGCGTGAAACTTGGCGAAAATACAAAACTTTTCAAATAAAAACGGGTTTAATTGACAAACAAGTTAAAAACTTACCTTTTACTGGAATAATCCCGTAAAATTTTACCCGAAATCCGATTTACACGCACTTAACACGAAAACCAACTTTCAACGGATCAAGTTTTCCACGACTGAACCGCGCATAATCGCTAATCAAGATGGCGAGTGCCCCTCCGAGCTACGAGACAGCGAAAAATACGCGACGCCGATTGGCCCGTTTGATTGGGACGCCAAAGTATTGCCAACTTGGAATAAAATTCACCCTGTATGCCCGTATGTGTTCCACGGGGTGTGGTTCAATAAAAGTTATTAATTTAAATTAATTACATTAATTATCTACTTCCCCTTATTTAGCAGGCCTACAGCTTATTTATATTACCCTATACTACTGTAATTGTACTTTTTTATATAACGTTTTTTAAACAATTCAAGTAAAAATAATAAAACATTTTTTGGTGTTTAAAACTTGTTTCCAGTTAATTTTTTTAATGGATTTTTAAAATATAAGTAAAATAATTAAGCACTTGCCTTAAATCTTATATTATAGAAAATTGTTAGAGTTTTCAACCGTTTTCCCGCAAATATTTAAAATCCAAGGAAAATTTAAAAAATAAAAATATTTTTAAAACTATGTCAGAGTCCTCTAGTAACGAATTTACGTTTTATTAATCTGCCAGCAAAGGTTTCTGTATTTGTGCAGTTTTGTCTCTTTGTAAGCTAGACATATGTTTCAACACCGAAAAGCAGATGGCGCTGTATCTCGTAAATTCCATGAGTAAATTAAATAAAATTAATAGACCATAAGCAATGCAAAATTTTGTCAGTTATTTCCTCTCAGTCCATAACTCCTACAATGCTTCATAAGGGTGGCACACAGGGCCGTATTATCCATTAGGCTGACTGACTGACTAAGTAATAGGCGGTAGGACAGGGAAGCCTTTTTAAAAAGTGTAGGTTGAGTGGGGGAAATTTTGATGCCTAGCGTGAAAAGAAGGGAGAGAGGTCTTTTTTTTTTGGTCATTAAAATTTTATTTCCGGTGATGAAGTAAGGCGTCTGGCACTTAAAATATGCGCAACGGAAGAAAGGGCCATTTTTTTTTGCTCTTCACAAATTTTTTATTGAAAATAGGCGCTCGGGAATTCTAGCCTAGGGCGCCTCAAGCAGTTAATACGGCCCTGGTAGCACATAAATCGTTGTGAGCGTCAGCTGCGTTTCGGATGATGGAATTGTACAGGTTGTGCTCCAGAAAAAGATCAATATTAAACTTGTGTTTTTTTAAATAGAACACCCTGTATATAAGTTCATTTTTGGATTGTAGGATTAAAAATAATGTAAGTTTTATCAGCGATCCCTACACCAAAACTGAAAGGTTTTTGAGATATTTGGGATTTTTAAAAAAATCATGACAAAGACCATTTTTTTTGGCTCACAAACCATAATGCAGGATTCCACATATTTACAGTGACCTATTAAATAATCCTTTTACAGGCTGTCCACAAAAGGCTACAGTAAAAAGCACTCGAACCTGTAATTTGATTGGTTTAAGCTTCACAGACGGTCATGCAAAACTGTCACATTGAGGGGGTCGAATCGTGGTTAGTTCTGGTTAGTTAAATCTTTTTTTTATTCCTTTATAAAGCGAATGTGACAGTTTTATATGGCGCTTTAAATCAATCAAACTACAGGTTCGGGTGGTTTTTACTGTAGTCTGACCAAAAATTGAGGCCAAATGAATCACAAATTAAATTTTCAAAAAACATTAATCTTGATAAGTAACATAGCTATACAAAAGCGTCAAAAAAGCACGAAGTAAGCAGTAAATTTGGTTTTTACATCAAAAGATTTTTGCTTTTCAATTTTTGGTAAACGTAATATTTTTTGGTATCTTCAGAAACACCGCCCCCTCCCAGGAATATAAAACTCCCACCCGAACACAAAAGTCTGAATTCAACACTGAAAAATGTATTGACTAAATAACAAACAAATTTATAATCGTAATGACGTTTTAAAAGTAAACAGAATAAAACTCAATTAAAAAAAGTATTAAACACCATATTCACTAAAATTTAACTTTTATGACCTTTATGTTCGCAATATCCTTAACCAAATATTTTATTTTTCTATAGAAATTTGCTCCAAATTCAGGGCCGGATTTAAGGGAGGGCAAGCGGATCAGTGGCCCTCAGAAATTAGAAGCCCCACAAGGAAAGGTACATAGTTTAGTGGTAAAGATTTTTTTGTTCTTTAATTTTGGGTAAAAATCCATTCTTTAGTTTGACTTTGAGGGGCCCCCGCAGGCTCATTGCCCCGAGGCCCTTACACCTCTAAATCCGGCCCTGGCCAAATTAGTCTTTTGACTCATTGTTGCTGGTAAATAATTTCTTATAAGATGTAATTTCAGCATTCTTGATTTAAAAAATTAAATATGTTTAAATTAAAATTAATGATTTTGGAATTATTCTTTATTGTAGACTATAATGTTTAATAATTTTATTTCAATTTCCGAGTTTTTCCATGGTTTTCCCATATTTTTTACTTTCCGCTTACTTCCAGTTTACCAGAAATGATACCAATTTAAAACCCGTCACTACGGACGTGAAAATTTATTTTCGCTATACGAGATGTGGGGTTAAATTGACCCCTGTGTTTAAAGGGTATAGCAAATTTAAAATAAGCAAATAAACAAATAATATATCTTTATTTTAATAATATATCACTCTGTTGAGCATTAATTAGAAAAACTCAATAGTTAAATAAAAAAAATCTAGCTCCTATGGAACATAAACATGTATAAGAATTTTGTTTTATTTTACATATTCATATATTAAGTGTTAATAATATAGGAAAAAAATAAACAAATGCATTTTTTAATAAGGAATTGTCTTAAAAGAAACTAAGATGAAACTCTTAATCTCTCAATACTATATATTTGTTTTACTGTTTACCTCATATTTTTTGTATAAAAACCAAATGTTTCTTCGTTAATGAACGTTTCTTGACATTATGATGAATGCGCAAAATATTATTTCAGTGCCACGAGACCCTTCGAAATTCGACGCGTTCAATTTATTAAGTTTTGAAACGTGATGAATATAATAATATATAATAATAAACTTCAGTAAAGTAACTGTCTCATAAACTAAAACCTATTTTTTTATGTCCTGCTAAAAAAATATATTATTACTTTGTCATTTGGCGAATTTTCGCGGTATAACGTCCGGAAAGACCCGCCCACATAAGCTAATTTTAATATTGTAAAGTATCAGGAACATATTATAGGTCTCTATTGAAACTGGCGTTGACTGATGAAATCTAATGTTTATATTAAGGTATATGCTTATTTTTGGATAAGTTAATGTTTTCAGTAAAAAAAAACAACTTTACATCTTAAAACCCCACCAATGGGCGGAGATGTCCGATAGGTTGGATAACGCCGCCCACTTAGAGTAAATAAGGCCGCTCACCAATTAAGAAATGGTATACCACAATTTTTTAAGGATTTAAGCCATATAGCTTGTTATCTAATATTTATTATAAGTCCTAAACATTCAAATTATTCTAAATAATAAAATTGTAGGCATAAGACTTAAGGGAAACCCAAGATAAAAGAAATAAAATATTTTTATCATATTTTTATAAAAATATTATCGACAAATTAGATTGTTGTTATTTCTAACAAAATTTTAAATATCAACACAGCTAAATGGCAAATACCTACGTTTGTATATGGTTTGATGCCCCTTGCCCAGAATTTTTTTCTGGGCGGTCTTCTTTGATAACGCATTTTTTCTTTAAAATTGCACTTTTTTTAATCCTTACAAAACATAATATTTTAATCATACATAATAAAATACAATCATTCGCCTATGTTTTGATATATTATTGATAAAAATTAATACTTATGTATGTACCGTAGTAACTTTTGAATTTTTACAGAAGAAAAAATACATCAACCTGCATCCAAAACGTTTTTTAAAGACTAAAGGATTAACAGCGGTTTCGCGGAGTACAAATCAGCTAAGTAAGCATTTTATCTTTATTGTTTGTATTGAGTGATAACTATCGAACCGATTAGAGATTGCACTGGGCGGGACTTCCCGGACCTTCCCTTATAGTGCACGAGATTACCTTGTATTGTAGAAAAAAACTGAAAAATATTATTTATTTTTATGTCGATGGTAAATTGTGGTAAAAACATTGCTCGGTGGCAAAACAATCAAAGTTGTGACAGTGAAAAAAAATATCCAAGTGCAAGGAAGACTTGGTTCTTATTATATCAATTTTGTTTGTTTCTGTTTCTAGTTCTAATACAGGGTGATTCAAAAATCGATCACGAAACTTAAGGGGTGATTCTACTTGACAAAATAAGGGTAGAGCTTCATATACATTTTTTCAAAATGTTATTCGTTTTCGAGTTACAAGCCGTCAAAATTCAATTTTTATTTAGTTTTTTCGCCATATTGCATTTATTTTTCAACCAATCCAGTTGATATTTGGCACACACATCGAGCTTTGCAGATTATAAAATTTTAAGACAAAAATACTTTTTTTAATACCGCCAGAGGGCACTTTACCTAAAACTTAAAATTTATTTACATCATAACTTTTTATTTTGACAGATATCGCAAAGCTGGGGGCGCCATTTTATAGACAATCAAAAACTTAAAAATAAGGCACTCTTTATTGAAGTCGATAAACCTCGCCGTTTAGGCACCAATAGACATCAAAGTTTTCATCAATTTCAATCAAATTTCCTACATACATACAGGGTGTCCAGTAACTCAACCGAAAAACTTTACGGGGCGATTCTACAACAGAAAATAAGAAAAAAACTTCATATAAACACATGTCCTAAATTACTTAGTTTTTGAACTACGGTGTGTTATTTAAAAATATATTTTTTTTTAATTTTAACACCCCTAAGTTCAAAAACTGAGATTCATTAGGACATATGTTTATATGAGGATTTTCTTATTTTTGTTAGTAAAATCGTTTGGTTTTTGGTAAAGTGCCCTCTGGTGTATTTAAAAAAGTAATTTTGTCTTAAAATTTTAGAATCTGCAAAGCTCGATTTGTGTGCCAAATATTAACTGGATTGGTAAAAAAATAAATGCAATATGGCGAAAAAGCCAAAATAAAAATTGAACTTTGACGGCTTGTAACTCGAAAACGAATGACATTTTGAAAAAAAAATTATATGAAGATCTACCCCTATTTTGTCAAGTAGAATCAGCCCCTTAAGTTTCGTAATCGATTTTTGAATCACCCTGTATGAGGCCCAATAAGAAACACAATACAATAAAAGTTTACCACGTTTTTATTTTGTATCCCATACGCCAGACTATATTAAACAATGCGAAAGTTATGAAAAAAACGTTTTCAGTTAAAAAGGAGTTACATCATTATTATAATTATTTTTTAAATATTCTTAGCCCTAAAGCCTAAACTATGAATGGTGTGACGTTATGCCTGAAGGTTTAAAGAACAAAAGCATTGTAACTGTCACGATCGCTGATCGCATAAAAGTGTTGTCATTTTAAAGCGCAAATAACACATGGGTATATAGAATTTTTCTTCTCCTGAAAAGTTGATACAATGTATGTTACAACGTTGTTAGAGCCGACTCTTGACGTATGGGCATTTATTTGTAAATGATACCACAAAAAAAATATATAAAATTTCTTTAAAATTATCGCTGCACTTTTAAATTTATTGTAAAAAGTTACTTCACACAACCAGGTAAACGCTTCTGCGTAGAATTTACAGTAATTAAATACTAATAAAACGAAATAATTACCAAATCATCAATAAAACCTGAGATTATCTGACATAAAAATAAGAGCATTTCACTTTTCTCAAACAAATCATTCTAATATTATTATGTAGAGCTATTTTTGAGTTCAGTAAAGTTGCTGGCAAAAGACCAAAAAATTTATTCGAAACAAACATCGTGCAAGAGACATTTTCTCCAGATCCGTGCAGGATAGTCATTCGGGATATTTTTGTCAATTAGGTTTTGCTGACTAAATTTTCAAAATAAACAATAAAAGTTTTTGTTTTTTTGTGTAAAAGTGTCAAAAATGATTTAATTTGGTGCCTCTTTATAAATATTCAATAAAATGAAGATTGTGTTCCAAAATTTGATAGTTTTACTTAGTTTTGTTGCATACAACTACTTTTGTTTGGCAAAAGATAATATTAAAGTGGGTAAGTGTGGATGCAATATTTATACGAAAAGACAAAACTTAATAAATAAATTGGGTTTTCTATAAATAATACTACAAAGGAAATATTCAGGAATGATTAAAGTTATAATTTAATCACATCAAGCAGGGCCCTTAAAAATTATTTATCATTTTTAAAAACTTTTCATCATGCTGTAGAATGTATTGTAAACAGCAAATATTTACGATTACGCCGTTAAGTTAAAGCTTGACCTTTTCTTAAAATTTATTTTTATTGTCTTGATAAATAATAACTATTAGGAAGATAGGTGCATTTAAATTAAAGTATTTTTGTATTGAAGCTTATGAAAAAATCGAGCATATGCAATAATTTTTTGTGGGGAGTGTATTTTGTCCTATGTCGCTATATTTTACAAAGTAAAATGTAACCACAGTAACGCAAAATTATTATACATTTTACGCCAATAACTTTATTACTGTATATTTTCTACTAGCGTGTGGAAAGCAGCACTTTTCCGCAAGCAATTTAGTTTGTAAGTGTAAGTGTCACTTATTCGCACTAGTGCGGAAAAGTAAACCCTTGCAAATTTCCCGTTCAAACAGGTACTTAAAATATTTTTAGTTTTGAAATTTGACTTAGTATAATTTTATTATTGGCATAGTATTCTTTTATTTTTACAAATTAGGTGTAAAATCAACGAAATATTCACTTAAAATTAATATTGTTTCAAAAAATCCTGGTATATATTAAATTTGCTTGTCAAATTTTTAGTTTTGACAGGTGCCGGTGTCCATATTATAAAAGATCAAAGTCATTAAAAGTCATCTATAATTAAGTGTCTTTAGTACAATCTGATTAGTATTGTCGATTTTGAATCAAAAACGTTTCCCATGGAGTCTTCTAACAAGAAATTACATGAATCTATTTTAAAAGCAGCCGAAATAGCAAATATGGATTTGTTGCCGTCCAAGTCGAAGCACAAGTACAAGAAAGAATATACAGCATTTACAAGCTCGTGTGACGAGAAAAAATCAAAAGTATAAAAGAAGAAGTTTTTATGGCATATTTCGCGGAACTTGCTAAAACCTGTAAGCCCAATTCCTTATGGTCAAGGTATACCATGTTAAAAAGTGACATTAAGATCAAAAAGAACATGGATTTAAACAAATATTTCAAAGTTACATCATTTTTGAAGAAGCAAAATGTAGACCCAAGAAGGCCAAAATTTTCTTAAAAGATGAAATATCAAAATTTATTAATGATGCTCCTAATGATGTCTATCTAGCGATGAAAGTAGCTACAATTTTCGGACGTGTCGTCGAGAAGAATTGATGATATTGACGATAAGGAAAATCGGTAATTTTCTAGAAAATGGGAACAACTCCGATTTTGACGAAATTTGGTATACGGGGGTTTTGGGGCGCTCATCACGAATCTGAAAGAATTATTTGGCGGAAACGTTTCGTTCTCGAGATATCCATCATCAAAGTTGATATTTGAACTAACCTTATTTTCACTATATTCCCCCTTCTTTTTGCACACAATTCTTGATTTAAAGCTAAAGTGTCACACAATATTTGATTTTCACCTTTTAAAACCCCGTTTTTCTACGTTTTTACATTATTTTTGAATTAAATTGCGTAGCTTTTCTTTGATAATCCGGCAACCATACATACACATAGGGCTTCATGGCAAACTGGGATTAAAATGATTCAAAGTATAGCTATGCAGTTTAATGCAAAATAATGTAAAAACGTAGAAAAACGGGGTTTTAAAAGGTGAAAATCAAATATTGTGTGATACTTTAGCTTTAAATCAAGAATTGTGTGCAAAAGAAGGGGGAATATAGTGAAAATAAGCTTAGTTCAAATTTGAACTTTGATGATGGATATCTCGAGAACGAAACGTTTCCGCCAAATAATTCTTTCAGATTCGTGATCAGCGCCTCAAAAACCCCGTATACCAAATTTCGTCAAAATCGGAGTTGCTCCCATTTTCTAGAAAATTACCGGGAAATCTTTAATTGTAAATATTCCAGACTCCAAAAACCATTCTAGCTGAAATTTTGTCATTTCCGAGGAAATTGAAAATGGAAAATATCTAGCTTTGTATGAAAAGTATTTCAGTTTACGAACGCCCGAAACACTACACAGAAGATTTTTGTTAATTACAAAAAATGGCTTGTACTGTCCAGTGCAGAGGAATAAATTCTTTTGGCAAGATGCCCTCTGAAATAGCTGCCTATTTACGTCTTCCAAACCCAGAACTTTACACGGGACATAGCTTTCGCCGTTTGTCAGCTACAATGTTAGCTAATTCTGGTGAAAGCATAACGAATATTAAAAGATTTGGAGGTTGGAAGTCATCATCTGTTGCAGAAGGCTACCTAGAAAGCTTTACAAGTTTTAAGACGGACTTATCAAACAAAATATTATCCCAAAATTCATCTACCTTTGAACACAGCAAAACGCACTCATGGCCCATTGTACCGTCTTCTAGAAAGCAACAATGTGTCTCTGTTACTTGTAACGACGACCGGTTCCATTGCACCTCAACAGCAATCTCCAACTCCGCAACTTACCCACAACAACTTGCCTCTGCGATTCATTTGCAAAATGCTACCAACTGTTCTTTTACGATTAATGTTGTTAATAATAATAAGCAGTAGGGGAAGTGTGCCTAAAATGGGATACTTAAGGTTCAACTGCTCAAGAAAAATAATTGGGAATATTTTTTAATTTTCACTCATGCATAAATCTGCTGAATTATCATTTTAGTATCATAATAAGGAATATCTGGATTCAGGAACTAACCAATTTTGTAAAAATATATATTTTTTCAAATGTTGCATTTTTCCCATTTTATCCACATGTGTTGATAAAATGGGATTTTGGGTAATTCTAAAACGGGATACGTATTTAAGCAGCGAAATTTTAGTTCTATCTAAAGGGCAATAAGACATGAAATATTCTTAACCGGATTTATTTTAAAATATGAAGAACATAAGAGTATTATAGAGTTAAATTAGCTAACACGTTTAAAACTTAATATTGGCATTTGTCACATAAGAAATAATCTTCATCATCTTCTGCTCCCGCACATGCTTCATGAACCCATCTGAGACACTGGTTGCATTTGATCCATCCGTCCCCCTTTTTGCTTGAAGAGTAACTGTTTCCACAATAAAAACATTCCGGATCAGACTCTTGTTCACTAGATTCATCATTGTCAATAAATTTAACCTTTACGCTCTTTCCTTTGCTTTCCCTTTTTGGATGCGTATTTTCCTTCAATGGATTTGGTTGGTTGGTTTAGATTTTTTTTTATCCGTCCAGCTTCCCGAATTCTTTTTTTCTGTTCACTTTCGGATAATTCTTCTTTATAAGGAGTGGAGGTGAGTATGGCTGCTTTTCCGGTGTTTCGTTTTCTTTGGGCATCGCTTTTCTTGGAAGTGACTTTTGGGTATGGCCTCAAAGCTTCTGGACTGATATATGTGTCTCGAGGTATTTGTTGTATATCTGACATGGGAAGTTGTAGTGAAGAAGTGCTTTGAGATGTCTGTTGTAAGCCTGATGTGGAAGGTTGTGGAGAAGGTGTTCTTTCAAATCGTTCTTGGTGTGGACTTTCAGAATTCTGTAAGTTTAAACTATATTCGGCTTGTGGCGTAACTTCACTACTTGCAGTTATTTCCGGTGTTTCAATAATTTGTGTTGATGCTGCTGGCAGGGGAAAATCTGTTGGCAAGGCTGCTGCAAACATTTCTTCTGTAAAAACATGGCGATCTGTAGGAAATATCCCTGTCTTTTTAAAAGCACTCATTGCATTAAGAGGTGTCGCAGCTTTGAGATACGCTTTACCAAAAGCTCAGCCACATTGTAAATAGTTATAACTCTGCCTATATTATTTCTAAGGTAGGTATTTTGCTCTTGACTATAGAACGTTGAAAGTGGGCCCATGAAGCACACATCTAAGGGTTGCATTCTATGTGTGCAGTGTGGTGGAAAACATATAATCGTAACTCCATTTTCTCGAGCTTTGATTATCACTCCAAGATTCTGGGTGTGTGACTTGTGACCATCTAATATTAGTAAGGTTGGATTATCCTTAGATGCATGAGAATATTTAATAAAATGGTCAAACCACTTTTCAAACAGCGAAATATTCATCCATCCTGAAGGCTCACATGCAATTAATGTTTCCGGTGGAGCACCAATTCCGAATTCTTGCTTCATTCGGGCACGGGGAAACACTATCATTGGTGGAATGAAATAACCTGCTGCATTCATGCAAATCACTGCGGTACATAGGGTCCCACGTTCAGCTGAGGTAAGAGCCCTGACCTGCTTTCTTCCCCGCATGGCTATAATTTTTGATTGTTTCCCTTGGACGGTAGTTATACCGGTTTCGTCGACGTTAAATATTTGTGAGGATTTAAAATGATGTTGATCTTGAACAGTTTCTAAGAGATTGAAAAAATTATTAACATTATTCTTGTTAAAAGCAGTTGCCCGTGCTGCTGAGGTAGCCTCGGGTACCCTGAGTGAAAGATTGTTTCTCTGCATAAAAGATCTTAACCAAGCCCATCCTGCTACCTTATTATCTTTATTAAAAAATGAGGTAGGTTATTTTTTCGGCTAACTCAAATGCTAGTTGTCTAACTGACGTTGCGGTAAGTCCAAACAACATCGATTCCATATTTTTCACATATGTTACAAGCTCTTGTTCCAATTCTGGTGGAAATGTGATCAACTTACTTCCTAGACCTTTTAGACTACCCTTTTTTATTTTATTTTTCCCTTTTACTCGCCTTTCTAATGTAGATTTGGGTACTCCACAATCTTTTGCCGCTTTCATATAACCACACTGCCCCGACTCTATAAGTGCTATAGCCGCAGACATTTGTTCCTCTGACCATGCTTGACGATTAGTCTTTCTCAGATATTTCGACTTTGGTAGCATTTTAAGTATCTAAAAAAATATACTTATTTAAAATCTTAATGCAAATACTGTGTAGATAAAACGGGATATCCCATTTTAGAAAACGCTTTTTTTCCCGTTTTAGCCATATGGTTACAAAGAAATAAACAATTTTTTACATACCCCCTACAAACTAATATTGCCGTAAAACTACATAAATTCTATTTAAATATGAATCAGCTACATATAAAAAACACTACGACATTTTATAAATATCTTAGCATGCAATTCTTACGATCGTGTAGTACAATTTTTGTAAGAAATATAAGATAAATAAACGAACGTACCTTACTCGTGACTAACACTTGCAAACTAGCGACTGAAAATTGCCACCTGTATAAACAAGCGGCGGCTTCGCGTTCGGCAATATTTGGATAGATGGCGCACTGACTACTAGTTAAAACAAATATTTCCCGTTTTATCCAAGTATCCCATTTTAGGTACATTTCCCCTAATGGTAAAAATAAAAATTATCAAATGGTTGTTTAGTTGATTTTTTCCACACACTCGTAGAAAAAATAGCGTTCCTAACACGTGCCGAAAGTGCCTTTTTCGCACTTGACTGTTTGACGCGTGGGGAAAAGCGGCACTTTCAGCACTAGTTAGAAAATATACTATAGTGTGCGTTTTGTAGCGTAAGAAGCTTTTTTCTGCATGTTAAAATTTTGAAACTTGCATTTTGTATAGGTTTTATAGATGTTAGAACCTTTTTTGTTTGTGAACATTTGTCGCGATTTTAATTTATTACAAATTCATTTGCCCCCCTAAAAATTGTGGGCCTCCCTTGGCTGCTGTCTCCACTGACAGTATAATTAACTTATATTAAGAATAAACATGGAAAATCTGATTATTTGTGTTATACTACAGTATTCCAATTTGTAAAAATATAAATAACGTGAAATTTCTGAGGTCGGTTCACTGATCTCGATGGATTGCCAATGTTATAACCTGCGCGAAACAAAAGTTACATTTCATGAGCGAAAAACCGGTTTGTGCGCAAGCAAGTTGAGGGTAAACCTGGCGCCAAACAAACTATCCGCATTATCGGAAAGAATTTTTCGACGGCGTCCTGGTTTTCTGTTCGAAGTACGGTAGCTATTGTAGCTAATGAGCGTCAAGGTCAGACCGCGGACGAAGGGTACGGGGTGCCGGTGTTTGTATCTTGCCAGGGCTTTTAAGTGCGCATGTTCGTCTACCCATTCCCTTGTTTACTGCGCGAGGTCGTAAAAATCCGAAAAATGCTTCTTGTCACTGCGGATTTAAATGTAGGTTATCTATGGGTCGGTTTTTAGTCGCTTATTTTTATTTAAGGGTTTTTACTATGACAGTGAATGTTTATTAATTTTAAGGTATTAAGATTTTTGCAACGACCTAAAAGCTGATTTTGTATTCCTTCTTTGATAACATAATATGCTATTTTAATTAAAACTGTTCCAAAATACTGCCAAAATCATATTGTCAACTTTCGTTTTAGTACCTAATTAAGAAATTAATTCTGAATCCTTTATTGTTTGCAATGATTTTAATTTATTGTTAAGGCTTGTTTTTTTTTTTAAATAGGTTGTCTGTATAGTCGGTTTACGTACGATGAATTTACGTAATAACGTCATAAGGTATTAACCTAAATTATACAAATCAACTACAAAAGTAACAATGTGGCATTAATAAGTAATTTCCAACTTTTAAAAAACAAAACAAAATTAAACAATTTACACCACATTCACTTTTTACTGCACTACTTGACGGAAATATGTAAATGTATTACTGTATAGAAGGCGAACCGCTCAAAGTAGGAGAGAAACAGATGTCGAACGCAAAGGCCGATTGTGTTTTCCGCGCTCTCGCTTGCACTTCAAGCTTTAAATAGAACGCCGCATGAGTCATGTTTTTGTGCATGCAGCCGGCTCCATCGAATATTAGGGCGTTATCACTTCAAAAAAAAAAAAATTAATAATAAACTACTCTATTTTATCCAACAGCCATAAACTAAAAGCACTTAGAATAAAACCACCAGCTTTACTGTACAAAAGAGAATAAAATACCAATCATGCAAATTATAATGAATTCAGCATAGATATTTATTTTCTTAGGACTGCAGACCATATGCCCATATAATATATCCTTGTGGGCACTATTTAAAAACAGCCTTAACTAGCATAAACCCATTACAGGCTGTTACATATTTAAGGGCCACCATAATTGGGACATAGTTGCGAATTTCTATGCTTATCAATATTCTATTTGAAAATTTTAAAAATTTACAGTCGTTTCGGAATTTTCACAAGTTGACTGAATGAGTTTATTTAAAGAGATACTTTAAAACAAATGTCACGTTATCATTGCCACTTTTTCCATTGTACAAAACGATGCCATTAAATTAAAGATCTGACGTTTCGGTTTTAAGCCGCCATCATCAGCTTCCCTTTTAAATGGACAAAATATTTGGTTTTTAACTTAATAAACTCATATTTTAATTCTAAATTTAACGATGTATTAAACTTTACAATTATGCGATGTTTCGAACCGAAAAACCATCATTCACTATTTTGCCATAAAATTACGATTTTATCCCAAATATTCGTAGAAATTTTCGTTTTCACGAAAGTTTATATCCATTGTTTTTTTCTTACTGTTGATAATTTTTTTTTAATTAGTTTGTTTTTTAAATTTAACTAATAACCTACAGGAATAAAAATGTAATTAGGGTCCATTTACTAATACCAATTAAAATAAAGCATTTAATTTAATTAAACGTCCCGATTAACTTTATCGTAGCCTGAAAGTTCCCCGAACATTTGGGATAAAATAATGATTTTTAATGGCGAAATAGTAAATGATGATTTTTCGATTTAAAAGATAGCATAAATGTATGATGTGATATGTCGTTGAAATTAGAATTAAAATTTTAAGTTTAATAGCTTTAAAACCAAACATTCAACCTTAAAAAAAAAACAAAGTTGATGATGGCGGCTCAAAGACGAAACGTCGGATCTTAAATGTAATGGCACTATTTTGTAGAATGGAAAAAGTGACAATGATAATGTGACCTTTACTTAAAAATATTTCGTTAAATAAATTTAGAAAAGAAATTAAACCTGTTTCGCAAAATTTCGGTTTTGGCTGTAAATCTTTTAAAACGGAATTGTTAGGCATAAAAATGCGCAAGTTTGCCCCAATTTTTCCGTAATCCTAATGGTGGCCCTAGAATTTGTAACAGCCTGTATATATTCATAGCCACAGTAGCTTTAAAAGAGTTCGGACTCAAGCCAGAAAGTGATTTTCTTTTAGAGTTTTATTACTTGAGATAATATTATTTTTCGAAATTTTTTGACATATTGACATATTATTCAGCGAAACAGAAATAATTTAAGTCGTTAAACAATAAACACCTCAGCTAAATATTTATTTTTACTAAATAAAAACTTCTATTTTAAGGTGCTTTCTTTGACCAGTCACAGTCCTTTGATCCTATAAATTGGAATGTCATTCAGGATCATATCCATGAAGGAACAGAATACCAAGAGGCGGAAACTAGGATTGTCCCTGACAGTGAGAGTTTTCTAACAGCAAAAATATGTAAGTCTTGACACACACTGGCGTTTAATTTCCTAACAAAAAGAATCCAAGAACTAATAATTATGCTTTAACTTGGCATTGTGGCCTATAATGGTTTTTCCAATTCAAAAGATTCATAGGCATGTTTGGAAAGAGAGGGTGTAGAACACCAACAGGTAGAGATTACACAGAGAACGCAGATATGTAAACCATATGGTGACATGGTGACGCATTGGTCCCGCTTTTTGTTGCCTTACTTGCCTACGAACCTTTTGAAGTGGATAAACATGTATCTCTCTACATTTTTCTATTTTTTTTCCAATTTAATTAATCCTTTAAATACCGTTTTGCATTAGTTTGTGAGGCAGCCGCTAGCAATACAGGATACTCAGCAATTTTTGGACCCAAAATTCAATAGATTCGTCCACAATCGAATCAATTTGCTCGTTTTTCAAATTCCCTATATTTTAACAAAGTGGACACCAATAAGTAACAAGGAATATCCAACAACTTTCAATTTATATCCAGATGCAAACTTGCTGTCACAGGTAAGACCATTTATTTTGCCTTTTATATTTATATATATATCCTTGGGCCAAAATCAAACTAATCTTATATAACTTTTCTAAGTCAAGTCAAGATACAGGGTGTCAAGCTTTCCACTTTATTTTAGTTATTCTTTAATATTAAAAATGTTTGTACAAAATTCAGGTTTAGATGTTTTTCCAAGGTGAGCAATCAAAACTGTTTATATTTTTGTTGTAAAATATAAAGGGCGCCACTTGTAGTCCTTTGCTTATGTTTAAAATGTGAAAACTTTTTTTTTGTCTTGGTTTATGGCTGTAGTAAAAAAAAGTATAATTAGTAAATATCGATACTACCAACAGTTTCAGAGATATTTAAGATTTAACGTGTTATTTCATACAAAAGTTTTCCATTGCATTCCTTTAGGCTTCATCTAGTCCACCTGGCAGTCTCCAAAAGGTCTGTGTAAAATGCTACCACAAATTCTTTGTGTTAAAATGCAACGATCTAATGCAATACAAAAGAAATTCTTTTATGTGGAATAAAAAGAAAAATCTTTAACTGGCCTCACCTCTATTAAATTGTTACTATTAATGTACTTATTTATTACATAATTATCACACAGCGCAGAAAGTAAAACTTTTTAATGTAGGGCTTTAGCATAACGGTAAAATTGTCAACATTTATATCCCGAAGATGCTTATTAGTTTCAAAATAATTAACGTGCCGAAAATTATACGCAGCTTTTGCCAATTCACAGTTAAAATTAAACATTAATTTATTTAAAACAACTCGGTTTTTGCAGTAGGTAGCTCCCACTAATGTTACATTTGTGCTTGTAAGTGATTCTAAAGTCTTATGTAAAATGTCTACATCTATTTTCTTGTCTTTTAAAACATTAATAACTCCCGCAAAAATAATTAAATGATCAGTGGGTCCAAAATCCGAACAGAGAAGGTTTGCATCTTTAATAATATCGTTAAAAAGACCGTTTGGTTTAAAGAAAGAACTGACCGAAAAGTTTTGAGTCTCTTTGGACAAAATATTGTTTAACATGGATACACATAGTTCAACATTATTATCACCAATCACCAGGATTCTGGGTTTAGTGCTAACATTTTTATTTGTCTCGCATTTGTTTACTTTAACTATTTTACTTGGTTGAGAATCCGAAAAATCTTTAACCGCTATTGATTTTTTTGGTGTTTCGGTATTCGATGTTTTCTTTTGCATTTCCTTTTTGTTTTAGTTAAGGTAACTTGAAGAAATTTTAATTGTTCTTCCAAACACCGAATTTTATTTAATAGGCCAAAAACGGTTTTGCCGATTTTCGGCGGTTTTTTGTTTCTTGAGACAGAAATAGGATTCTCCATTTTTGTTGTTGTTTATTTGCTTGGTCTGAATGCAGAAAACTAGAGTTCAGTGAACCTTTTAAACGATTTATCAGCTCGCATTTTTTACCTCTTTGTGGAAGTCCTCGTTTTTTTAATTCTGCTTTAAGGTCAACCAATTTTAAATGCGATAAATGAACAACACTCATTGTTTAGGTTAAAATTTAGAATGACACTTAAAAATGTAAAGTTAAAATTTATTTTTTTACACTATCACAATTGTTGTCTTATATAAGCGAAGGACTGCAGGTAGCACCTTCCACATTTATGTTCCCCACCCTGGAAAACCCCCTACTACTAATTTTAATTATAAAAAGTGTTTTATAATAAAAAATATTTTAAAAATAACTAAAATAAAGACAAAACTTTAACATCACTGTATCTTGCAAACTATACACTTTTCGACCTATGGTAAATTAGGTTGGATCCTTGTATTTTTGGCCCAAGGAATGTGCGGTTACTACTTTGTACAGACCTTTTAAAGATACCCTGTATTTTAAATGCTCAATTATTTTGGGAGGGTTAATCGACGTTTTGGTGGGGGAGCTAAGCCCCCTAGCCCCACTAATTGCGCCCCTGCATTGAACCCATACATCTTACCTCTTTGGGTGCATTGGCCCCCAGTGCACCCATGTATTCGCCGCCACTGGATGTGTGAAGGTCGCTTTTCATTCGGATCTCGTATTACAAGTCTCCGAGAAGCTACAAACAGTGCCCTGTTCAGTCAAGACCCTGTATTGTAATAATAATAAAAAAGCTAACATGCCTATAAGTTATTTATATTTTTCTACTATGCACAGTCAGTCTATTGGTTAAACATTAGCTAAATTTTTGACACGTTATAATAAACGATATTCTGCTTTAAAGTGATTCTAATTTAGAAAATGATCATTTGTATAATTAGACATTCTGAAAATTGACCAGATGATATAGATATTCTGCTATTTATACCTGTTTCAAAACAAACTTGTCTTTGTGGACATTATAAATATTTAATGATATAAATACATTACTGAACTTTCTTAAATAAGTTCCATATTGTTGTAGATGTGGAGTAACTCGAAACAAAAATTTTGTCTGATACTGTGTAAAGATTTTTTTGTTTTGACTAGTAATTGTTCTTAGAAAGTTAATAGGTTACATACATAGTCACTTTAAAATTAAATATGCTGCCACTTTTTAAATCCACTAAGTTTTTATAGTTTAATACTAAAAAACAATTACAAAAAAAGTATCCTTCATTTCTGATTTACTTTAAGGGTTTAACGACAATTGTAAAAAGCTTAGATTGGAACAAAATGGTAGTTATATACGAAAATGAAGAGAGTTTGGCAAAATTCAAGACATCATAAAATTGCAACAATATCAAGAAGGAAATGACAAAAACGACGTGATGATAAAACAGCTTGGGCCAGATCCAGATTATAGGTAACATTATTTATTCCTATCTATATTTTATCCTAAAATCAAATATTATTTTTGTAGCATAAAAAATTTCATTTTAAAAAGGGTCTTTGGTTAAAAAATTTTAAGAAACACTGGTCAAGAGCAATAATACAACAAAATTACTAAATATCCTCAAATTGAAGTTATACAGGGTGTAATTTAATTGATGACTTAAAATACAGGGTATTATTCCTTAGCTAATTTTAGGAAAAAAGTTCATATAAACATATGTCCTAAACGTCTTAACTTATAAGGTACAGTTTTAAAAATATATCATTTTTTCTTATCACGCAACGTTAAATCTCTTTAAGATATTTTTATAAAATTTAACATGCATCTGCCATAAGCGCTAATAAGCTTTTTTGATGTAGAAGTTTTTATTTTAATTATTTCTACCAGTGGCTCCCGTACGGGATGTATACAGAAACATTTTTCAAAAAATATGGTACGCCATTGCTTTTTTAAAGTAAAAATTATTTTTGTACTTTCCGTTTATTTTACAACACATTTGACCTCTTAACTTTCTTTGTCGGATGCAACGTTTTCGCGAAAAAATAAAAACGGTTTTTAATGCACTTTTGGTATAGCAAAATTATTTTTAACTAGCAGGCTGGGCCCTATTTTTATTTTATTTTTTTATGCGAAAACAGCCAGAGGGGTTAAATTTATTAAATGATAAATGAGGATTTAAAATATATATATATATATTTTTGTGAAAAAGCAATGGCGTACCATGTTTTTTTGGAAAATTTTCAGTATTATTCTCGAACGGACGCCACTGGTAGAAATATTTAAAAATATTTTATGTTTAAAAAATCCTATTGGTGCTTAGTACATTCGTGCCAAATTTCATAAAAATATTTCCAATAGTTTTCTAGTTATGATAAAACAAAAATACAAAATTCTTAAAACTTCAACACCCTGTACCTCAAAAGTTAAGAGGTTTAGGACATCCTCCTAAAATAAGCTAAGGAATCACACCCTGTATTTTTAGCTATCAATTAAATTTCACCTTGTAGTCTGTAGTGCCTGGGTCAGCAATGAAATGGACTTCATGATATTAACCCGTTTAAAACCTATTTAGGGGATTCCTTTTGACGAGTCTGCTACGAATATTTATACCGCCATCTATGGAGGCGGCTCTTTAACCCAGTCCGTCAATTTTGACATGTTTCGGGTGTTAGACTGGGCAAAAGCGTCACTTTTTTGTTGGACAAGTTTAGCACAATGCAATTTTTAAACATTGTACGAATAATCGTAAGGGTTACAGTAACAAAGCCCGCCCATTCTGGTTCCCGAAACATGTTAATTTTGAGGCTTATATGGTTTCGTGACTAAGCCGCTTCCTATTTTTGGTATAATGTTCAACAACTGCATGTAAAACATTGTGGTAAACTTGTCCGACAAAAAGCTTTACGCGTTTGCCCAGTCCGACATCCGAAACTTGTCAAAATTGACAGGCTGGGTTAAAGCGCCGCTTCCATATATGGCGGTATGAATATTCGTGGTAGACTTGTCAAAAGGAGCCCCCATAAAAAGGTTTTAAAAGGTTTATTATCATCAAGACTATTTCATTGCTGGCCAGGCACTATTAAAATAATAATAAAATGAAATTAATTATAAATTTCCATTTTAAAATAATACCAATAATACAATAGTCGCATACTTGACATTTAGCATTAAAAAGCTGTAATATTTTAGAGCACTCCTAAAAGACGTGGCTGCCTCAACTCCCAGAAGAATCATCTTGGATTGTGATGTAGACAAACTTCCGAAGATTATGGAGCAAGCCAAAGAAATTAGACTTTTGGAGGATATTTCTACCAGTTTTTTCTTAACTTCCTTGGTAAATTAAATTGATTTTTAATAGATATGCTAGCAATATTAATCTATGGCAGGACATATAGAGAAAAGGAGTCAACAGCGTACTTTAAGCTTGATTTAGTAGTCTAAGTTCCGAATAGGAAGGGACCTGCGCCCATCTGTTAACCGAATAAAAACTATTTTATATTAAATATAGCATTTAAAGAAAGCTATTGCCACAGGCTTGCCTAAAAATTATGTTCAAGGTTATATATAAAAAAATAATAACTAACTAACTACACAGACTGTACCAAAAACTGTAATTTTTTAAAATTTTCCATGGCTTTTCTTATTTATAAGGTTGGAGAGAGAAAAAAATTGTGATACATTAGTATTGTCATGTAGAGTAATAATAAATAAAAATACAGGGTGTTCCAACATTTTTGAGGTTTTTTTGTTTAATTTAAATATGGCCTTGACCATAATTTTTTAATCAACTCTGTAGCAGTACCTTTGTTTTAATACTATATTTAATATAAAATAGTTTTATCAGGAAACAGATGGGTGAAGGTCGCTTCCTATTCGGATCTTTGACCATATAGGATAAACCAAAGGGAAATTACCCATACCAAGCACAAGAATATACTTACATACTAAGTGGTTTCTAGGTAATGGGCCAAAATTTAAAGAAGAATTGTAAAGCAAAAAATTCTCTATGGCATTTAAAATATTGTATGCAAATAAGTATATTCTTAATTATAAAGTAAAAAAAAACCATGTGAATCATATATAATTTCAGTACTATCTTACTGTCGCACTCTGTACTATCCTTGTCTAACACAAGATGATAAACAAGGGCTACAAAAGATACAAAACAATTATTGTCGCATTATTTTAAATTTAAAAAAATATGATAATATACCTGAGAAAATTAATTCACTAAATTGGTTAAACATGAATAATTTATTTAAAAACCAGCTGCTGGTGTACTAAACAAGCTACTAAAAATATCAACCCCACAATATCCCTATCAGGTCTAATACTCTTACTATGCCTCAACACAAGAAAACTATATTTCAGCGTTGCTGCCATCGAAGCTGGGTGGGGCCTAGGGGGCTTCCAAGACCCTGGAGGGGCCTGGACACTAATAAAACTTTATATATACACATTTCCCTATGGGGTTCTTTTTTTTTCTGGGGGCTGGCCGCCTCTGAAGGTGGCCCAGCCCCCGCCCCTCTGTAGTTACGCCAGTGGTTTTACCTATAATGCTGTTAAATGTATTAACGAATTTATATTAAGCTTTGCATGTTCATTTTCTACCGTTTTCAAGAAAAAAGTTAAATTAGTCTTATTTAATAATCAGTGTCATCGGCGAGAAGTTAGATAAATGATATTTTAATTTTGCATATCGTAATACTTATAAATATACTAAATAAAACTCTCATATAAATTAAACATAACTATAAACCTATGGACATATGTAATTGATATTTAGAAGAATTCTTTATAAAAAAATATTAAAAGGGTTAATGCTGTCTAGCTTAATTAGCTAGAATTCGCCCTTTAAGAATTGTAATTTCTATAATTCTTCATAAAGACTTTTATTATTATTATTATTATTATTCTATTTTTTTTAATTTCAGGATGCACACACATTAGATTTTAAAGAACTTAATATAGTTGCCAATATAACTACCATTCGTTTGTTTGATCCTTATAGTGAACATGTTCAAAAAATAGTCAGCCGATACTATCCAACAATTCCTACTGAAAAAATAAGAGTAAGTATCTAGAATCTATCTATTTTTGATGTACCATTATAATAAAGAATATAACATGACCCTCGAAAAAATGGTTGGAAGATAAGGCATAAAAAGCGTCAAAGGGATATGACAAATCTCCATAAGATGCGAGTGATTGTGAAAGATGCAAATGGTCAAAAATAGCGCCGCTGGTCACAGATCAGCTCGGATTTCTCTTAAACTATTAGCCTTATTTACAATCTCACTTTTGACCACCGACCAGCTGTGGGGCACGTGTACCATTTAAGTCATTGGTTCCGAACCTGGGGGTAATTATCCCCGCAGGGGTAAAACGGCAATTCTAGGGGTAACAAAGTTGGCACAAAAAGTATTAAAACGTAACCTACGTGAAACAATCTTGCTGATTTTTAGTGAAATTAATATTGTGAATATTTCACTGCAACAAACATTTTGACATTGCAGGATAAAATCGCAAGTTTTTGCGGAAATTGGAACTTTACCAAATAGAGTCCAAGCTAGCGATGTGTGAATGTTTACACAACTAAGTGAGCAATTGGTAAATACCAAACAAAACAAAATCACGTTAAAAATTTCGTGGTTTAACATTTAACTGCTGTGATCGACTCACTAAAGCAATATTTTCCGAACATGGATAGTCGTGAGTCGTATTCCTGGATTTTCAGACCATTTTCTACTTGGGTCGATATTCTCAAGGACGAAGATGTGTCAGAAAAGTAGAGTTTCTTTGGACTATAGGGGGATAAATCATTGAAAGTTTATTTTCAAAATAATGAACTCGGTACATTTTGGCGAAAAGCAGCTGGAGAATACCCATTATAGCTGACAGAGCTTTAAAAATGTTGATTTCATTTGCTACAACTTACAGATGTGAAACTGGATTCTCGACTCTTGTTAAATTAAAACAAAAGCCAGAAACAGTCTGAATGTGGAGCATGACATGAGATGCGGGTCTAGTGAAACCGAGCATATTGTTAAATTTGCGAGTGCAAAGCAAATATCAACCTTCACACTAGTCCGAGATTTATGTATATATTACTGGTTACCTAAATGTGCAATTTCTTACCTAATAAAGATATTTTTGTTCGGATTTGTGTGGTTGACTTATTTGAAAATATGCTAGGGGTGAACTCAATTCCCATACTTGTTCACAGGGGTAGTGACACTGAAAAGGTTAGGAACTACTGCTTCAGTAGCGTAGCTAGGCGTAGGTGGTCCCCTACGTCCTCGCGCCTGTGGGATTCTCGCGGCTAGGAGGACTTGCAGTTAAAGG
Source organism: Listronotus bonariensis (assembly GCA_014170235.1). Taxonomy (NCBI): domain Eukaryota; kingdom Metazoa; phylum Arthropoda; class Insecta; order Coleoptera; family Curculionidae; genus Listronotus; species Listronotus bonariensis. The sequence goes on from JACEGR010006699.1 coordinate 49,488, forward strand.
TATGACATGTACAGTAGCAAGCGTGATTGAAGTACCTATAGAAAAAAATGTAATTTATTGGAGGGCCGTTTTCTTTTTGCTCCCCAACTTTAACCCCTTTAATCTTTCAGTTCACCTACGCCATTATTTTATGTGTATTAAAAGAAAATGAAAACAGTCTGTATTTAAAGATGATGACATTTTTTGCTATCGTCATCGACAACAGGGGCCTCGTGGATACGACTCTGCCAACGCCTGTTTTTGCCTACGCTACGCCACTGCACTGCTTTAAGTAGTAGTACCCTTAAAATTCTGCTTCAAAAAGCTGAACAATAGAATTTCTTTCCTAACAACTTTCATTAGAACAACAGTACCAATTCAACAACTTCACAATCCCTTTGGATAAACCACGACTACCCGGTTTGTCTTACGTTAAATCATTTACTGATATTAAACCATTTTTAGGTAGAAACAGCCTTGCAATATGATGCCATGCTTCTTTTGACAAAATCAATAAACGCCCTATTGGAGCAAAATCCACAATTAGATCTTAGTTCGACACCAAAATTATGTAATAGCACAGAACAATATGTAGATGATTTAGGGCTAATACAACAATTGAAAGATGTAAGTACTTAAAGTAATTTTTTAGGACTGGCTAATTATTATAGTTTTACGTTTGGTGCGTTCTTCTTGTAAAAAAGCTAAAAAGTTCTTTGCAAAAAAATCATTTGTTTAAGTCAATAAATTTGCAAAATATGTAGATCATTTTTCTGTAGAATTAAAATACATATGTGGATCATTTGTTTGTGTATAAATAAGAATCAAATATAATATATTTCCCTCGTGCATCTAATTTTTCTGTGGAAAAGTTGGAATACTTGTTTTTAAGTAATTTGTTTTTAACAAATAGCATTCGCGAAAGTGGAAAAATCCTTGTCTTCGACTCGGATTTCTAAAACCTCTCGCTCATGCTATTTGTTAAAACAAATTACTTAGAAACTCGTATTTCAAAATTTTTACGGAACAATTAAATGCACTAGGGATATTACCCCGATAAAACTTAGTCAGTTTAAAGTTAAAAAAGTAAAAAATTATTGTTGATGTATATGTAAAGTAAAGGTTGAACACTTACTTGGAATTCTCGTGAAATAGTCTTGTCGGTAATTATTTACAAACCGGATGCTTCGCCGTTTTTAATGAAATTTGGTATATGGGTTTTTGGGTCGCTGATTACGAATCTGAAAGAATTTTTAGTCGGACTCGTTTCGTTCTCGAGATATTCATCACAGACTTGATAACCAAAACTAACCTGAATTCACTATTTCTCCCCTTCTTTTTGTACTTAATTCTTGATTGAAAGCTAAATTAGTACTCAAAGTTTTATTTTATATTTACTATTTTATATGACGTATGTAATTAAATTTAAGTTTGTTGCTTTTTCGTAATTTCGTTTATGACATTTAATTAATACCACTTGACGGACGTCTCGTGTTATTGTTATAAATGACATTCACGAAATTGCCAAGCAACAGAGTTTTATACTATCGAAATATTTGTCAGTAAAATTTTCTCTCTTATGATATTATATACGACAATTTCCAAAAACAAGTCCACTGATCCGTTACGGCTGGAGCTGAGTTATTCAAAATAAATTATTTTGAAATTAGCATTTTCTTTACTATCAGTATTTTTCTTTTTAGTTAGAATTTTTAGAAGGTCTAACCGGCGAATTTCGACTAGAAAATGGCAAAGGGAACAATTTACTTTGGAAGTTATTGAAATTGATAATCCCGAAAAGCCAATAGGAATTTGGAACTCAGAAAGCCCTGATTATATTCACCTTACAAGAAACGCTACGGAGAGAGAAAGAGAATTACAAAAAGACTACAGAGTCACAGCTTTATAGTCTGTTCCAAGTTAGTTTTAGTAAGCAAGGATTAACTCTATTTTTTACACAAATTTTTGTGATATCGAAAAAAAACATCCCAAAAAAGGTCTTAGCAAATAGCTAATTTGCTTTATCGGTTTATGTGCTAGAGATTTACCAAAAATTTCAGAGTAAAAATTATTGTACAGTTTTCTACCGTTTGAGGTCTGGCCACATATAACCGCACCAAGAGCGCACTAAGCTCGGATTCACAATGATAGAGAAAACTGGGGCATATTGATTTAGAGAAATTCAAAAGCACTTGTCATACCCTTAAAAATATAAAAGCATTTCTGTAAAGCTGGGTCTATTTTTTTATGTATTAGGCTATTGATTCTGTACTTTAAAAAGGAACTACAAGGTTAAAGGGGTTTTATTATTTCATATGATCAATGGATCCCAACCATTAAAAAACCGCGGAGTGCTACCGTTTTTGAGAACAGGGTAAAAACAGCCTCTTTTTAGTTTTTTGAGGTTAGGTCAAAAACTACGCACTTTTTGAGGTAGTAGTAGATAAGTTGTAGGAAATTAAATTCTTCATCAATAGCTCTTACCGAATTAAAAAAAAGTTATGTTTGACAAAAATATGCTTAAAAAACGAAAAAACGCGTTTCGTATATATTTTTTTTTTTGTATTTTGCCCTATACTTTTTTTCTATGGAGATTTAGGTATAGGCATTGGTTTATAGAAAACGCTAGGTAGAAGTCTTCAGAGTTCACAGTATTCGAGAAACGATTTTTTAAAGTTTGCCACTCACATCATTTTTCGGCAATTTTACCTATTTTTCGCAAACAATGTTCTGTAACTCTTTTCTACGCAGTTTTAGGTATAGTCAATAGGACAGGATTTTTTAATTCTGCAAGAGTTATTTGATAAAAAATTTAATTTCCTACAACTTTTCTGTTGACTACTACCTGGAGAGAGTGCATAGTTTTCAATCTAACCTCAAAAAACTTAAAAGTTTGCTGTTTTCACCCCCTTCTCAAAAACGCACCCCCTAAATGGTAGCACTTCGCGGTTTTTAATATTTTGAGGTTCATTGACCATATAAAATAATAAAACCCCTTTAACGTTGTAGTTCGTTTTACCCCCTTTTTGTACATAATTAATAGCACAGAAAAATTATCATATAGTTATTTTGTATGTGTTAATAGCCTATATGTATATCTCCTTGTTCATATAAAACAGGTTTTCCTACTTATCTCTGTTCCTTTTTACCCAAACTTTGAGTGTAGTATAGGTAAAACTGTTACCTTATTTGTGAAGGTTTATTTTACGATCAGCTGGAGTTTAAAGCATAGTACAGACTCATATTACAGCAATTGTATTAAACACAAAACTTTTTGCTCCGCATCCCCCTACATTTCACCAGCAAGACGCACGGCTGAGGGATCGTTGGGGTTATGTGTGGCCAGACCTTTAAAGTAACAAAAAATGTAGTATAAAATTATTTAAATTTATTGTATACTCTGTGTCCTAACTCTATTTATACAAGAAATAACTTCGCCCCTGTACTAAAAACTCAAAATAAAAAATGTTTATTTGGATAAACTCTTTTTACTGACAGTACTAGTTAATATACAGGGTGTCTCAATCACATGTCAATATCAACATGATTTTCATTGTCAAGAAGTTTTTTTATGGAACAGCCTGTATTTTTAAAACAATTTAGGTCTGTTTTAAATTCTACATCAAAAATGTATAACACACTATACGCCAATTATTGCAGATTTTTGAGATATCAGCAGTATGCTGAATTATTCATTAACGATTAAAAGGGAAGAAAGGCAATCATATCTTGGTTCTAATTATTTTTAAATTATTTTATCACTGTCAGAGTAACAAATAATATAATAATATGTAAATAATTACCTACCATTGTAAGAACTACTGATAGGTAAGTCAGCAATTTAGTTTATTTTAGACACATATTTAGCTAATTGCACTAAAAAACAGCAATATGTCAATTATGGCAGGTTTTTAGGTAAAGTAAGTAAATATGTATGTATCTAAAATAAACTAAACAGCTGACTTACCTATTAGTAGTTCTTACAATGGAAGGTAATTAATTACATGTTATTATATTATTTGTCAGTCTGACAATGACAGAAACATACCTACTGTTGATATCTCAAAAACCAGCAATAATTGACGTATAGTGTATTATACATTTTTGATGTAGAATTTAATACAGAGTCAAAATTTTTTAAAATATACAGGGTGTTTTATTTTAACAAATCAACTTAAAAATAAAAATTATGTTTTCGAGACACCTTGTATATTAACTGATATTGTCAACAAAAGATGTATCCAAAGAAACATTTCCTACTTTAGCCTGTATAAATATACGTTTTCCTTTCTGTGACACTTAAATATATTTGTTTACTGTTCAGTTTTGAAAAATGAAGGGTTTCAATTTTCAAATTTACCTCTTGGTCGGTATGTTAGGCAGCTTTTATTAAATTAATAGTTAATAATGATGAATTTAACACTTTTAGACTTGGCAAGCCGTACCTAATGGAAACCAAGGAACCTGGAGCAATTGGAAATGCAAGATACAGAGGATATTCAATGGACCTAATTACGGAAGTTGCTAAATTAATGAATATTTCTTTTCAGTTTGTTTTAGCTTATAAAAATCAAGCAACTAGTATTATTGACGATCTAATAAATAGGGTAGGATACATTGTTTAAATTTAATCGTTCATTTTAACAAGATAAGTCAGATGACTTATCTGGTTTTTGAAATAAACAATTCAATTTAAATTCATATATATTTTTAATTTTAGAAAGCTGATTTAGGAATATGTGACTTTACAATAACTCAGCAAAGAAGCGAGGTCATAGACTTTAGTCTACCATTTATGTCACTAGGTAAATCATTAGTCACTCTATATAATGAGGTATCTTTCGGGTCTTACAGAGTATATTTACCACTAACTAAAGCATAGTTACAATTTTGTACAAAAAAGTTTTACCTATCTTTATTACAATGTAAAATATTTTTTAGGTATAAGCATTTTGCACAAAGAGACGCCACAAGAAGAAATAGACAATATGTATGGCTTTATGAGGCCTTTTAAATGGACTGTATGGATCTACATCATTACACTTTATCTTGTTTTAACCATAGTCCTTGTTATTATAGCAAGGTAAGAAAATATATAAAAAAAACCTCATTCTTTGAGGTGCGTATCACTTAGCGTGGCTGCCGGGTTGTCGCGGAAAGTGGATACCAAATCATCATTAATCATACACCTAATCTATTTCAGGCTTGATCCCGATGACTGGGAAAACCCACATCCATGTAACCAAAATCCTGAAGAATTAGAAAACATATGGGGGATAAAAAATTGCTTGTGGCTTATGTTAGGTTCTTTTATGACCCAAGGTTGTGATATTCTGCCAAAGTAAGTTCCCTAAAAAAACCTCTGGGACAATGATTTTTTCATTTTCTTTAATGATCATTTTGTTTTGTAGTTAATAAAAATTCTATTAAATAATTAAATATGTAAGAATATACTAAAATGTATTCCTTATTTAGAGGTGTTTGCTCAAGGCTAGCAACTGCTATGTGGTGGTTCTTTTCACTGATTATGACAAGTACCTATACGGCAAACTTAGCTGCCTTTTTAACAATGCAGAAAAAGAGGATTCCATAAATGGCGTTGAAGATTTGGCAAATCAAAATAAAATCAAATATGGTAAGGATCATTTGAAAATTCAGATCAGATCAGTGCATTTCTTTGATGTCCCCCCTTTTTATTATTTGAATGATCAGTTTGCAAAAAATAAAACTTTGGGATAAAAAAGGGTGATGCATAAGTTATCTTAGCATAATAGTAAGTAAAAACGCGTATGTTTCGGCTCCTGAATAATCCCAAAAATTAGACGGTTCCAAAGTGTGTAAAGTCCGTTTTTGTAAATGGCGGGAAATGATAATTCCTACTGTTATAAAAGTTTATATTTCTATAGCTGAAGTGATTGATCTGAAAACCGGGTTTGGTGTTGAACAATAGAATATTAATTGATAAAAACGTATGTGTTACATTCCACAAAATTCTGCCGGCAGATTATTTTTGTCAAAAATTCCAATACCATCGGTCTAAATAATAAATAAACAACATTCCGAGGAAATGGGGGCAGTGGGCAAACAATAATGAATGTTCAAATGTAAACAGATTTGTCTAGAGGAATTTTATAATTGTGATTCTTGTCTAAACAGAATTCATAAAATGTGCCGGACATTTCCTCATCAGAAATGAGGATACATGCCCACTCATAAAAGAGCATTATTGTTTATATGCGGGAGTGTCAAGCTAATTGCGAGAATGCCATATATGATTAGATTAATGGAAGAAATGAAGAAGGATATTGAAATTTTAAAAACAGCTTGCCAAAAACCAAGGGCATTCATCATGGCGAGATAATTTGTTACATGAATATCATTTCTATCTAAAATATTTATATTTATATCCCCTACAAAAATTTCAAAATTGGAAAAAGTTATAGTTTCTAAATAAGAATATATGTCGTTAGTAAACTCAGTTTTAGGAATAGGAGGGGGTTTATATATAGCTGATAAACCAAAAGTTACATTATTTAGCTCAAAATTTAATCTACTTATAGTTGCTCTTGAGTTAGGCAACTGTGTATGTGAAAAATCTACACTAATGCTATTTTTTACCAATACTAAGGTTCCATCATTTTTATTATAATTGGCCTCATTATAGAAAATTTGATAACCCGGCACATAACAATTCTCTATGCAATCAATTTGAAAAGTTTCAGTGAGTACAATGATATCTATATAAAGCAGATTGTAAGTTTGCAAGAAGGTTAATAAGTTATCAATATTTTTATTCAAACTTCTAATGTTTAAGTGTATTAAACTAAAAAAGCACTCTTTTTTATTTTTGTTTATGTCTTCAAGGCTCCTTAGGCCGACCACCTCACCCTGTGCACCATTGTCATTTATTTGTTCCAATATATCATCTTGAGCATTAAATACCATTAATTAAGAATTATAGTCAGTTTTATTTTTCAACAGGCTTTTTGTGGTACTTTAAAGATGAACAGCTTGGGTCAAATGCAGAGTGTTCCGTGTTACTTTGTAGTTTATAAGTTTTGTTGGCAGTAATACAGTTTATGCACTTCTTTTCCACACTTTCACATTCATGGGTACTATGATTACCCGCACACTCACCGCACTTTTGTTCCTTGGAGCATTTGCTGCTCTTATGGTTAAAACCCTGACATTTATAACAGCGAGATACAGTTAGATCATCATAAACAGGTAAACGTTCCCAGTCTATATAGATTTTTCCATAAGTCAGCATCTTAAAATGTAGACTTCCTGAACATTCTGCAAAAATCATGAAATTATTTGGTTTATTTCTAAGCTCTTTAATATATGTTATTTTTAGGTGTTCATTTGCATTTATCCATCTATTTTGTTCGCGTATTTTTCTTTCCAAGCTTTCAGTGGACTCTTCTCCAGTATATCCTGCAATTTTTATTTTTGGCAATATTTTCTTTGGTAATTCTATTTCGTACTTTTCTTTCAATTTACTTTCAGCTTCATCCCTAAATCGCTTCATTTCCTGTTCGGTATCGCACTTCACTACTATATTTCCTTGCTTGGTTTCTTTCATGTTTCTAATTCCAACTTGTAATTTAGCTGGATTTATGGATGTCTGAATTTCCTTCTTACTTTTTTCAACATTTTGAGCTGACTTTGGTTTGAGAATTATAGTAGGGAGATTTGTCTTTGAATTCCCTTTACTACCTTGACTATTTTGAAGTGTGCTCGCATAGGATGGTTTTTGGCAAGCTGCTTTTAAAATTTCAATATCCTTCTTCATTTCTTCCATTAATCTAATCATATATGGCATTCTCGCAATTAGCTTCTGACACTCCCCGCATACAAACAATAATGCTCTTTTAAGGAGGGGCATGCATCTCATTTCCGATGAGGAAATGTCCGCACATTTTTATGAATTCTGTTTAGACAAGAATCACAATTATAAAATTCCTCTAGACAAATCTGTTTACATTTTAAACATTCATTATTGTTTGGTTCATTGCCCTCCATTTCGGAATGTTGTTTATTTATTATTTAGACCGATGGTATTGGAATTTTTGACAAAAAAATAATCTGCCGGCAGAATTTTGTGGAATGTAAATAATATACGTTTTTATCACTAATATTCTATTGTTCAACACCAAAACCCGGTTTTCAGATCAATCACTTCAGCGATAGAAATATAAACTTTTATAACAGTAGGAATTATCATTTCCCGCTAATTTACAAAAAAACGGGACTTTTTACACACTTTGAACCGTCTAATTTTGGGATTATTCAGGAGCCGAAACATACGCGTTTTTACTTTACTATTATGCTAAGATAACTTATGCATCAATTTTTATCCCAAAGTTTTATTT